>CM062826.1:20017877-20077375 GCA_031772345.1 Himalopsyche anomala | reverse complement strand
TAGTAAATAATTAAACGAAAGTTGCTTATGTAGGAATGAATACAAAGATAATGATTTATATTTATTAATTCTAATAGTCGTTAGTTGTTTCAAGCAGGACGCGGTGCTTCGGGAAGGGTGGGGAACCTTGCTAAGGAACCACCCACTATTCCTGGCCAATTAATTTCAAAACCTCTTAATATACATTCGGATACAAGTCCTCTGACTTACGTATAGCAAATACGCTCCTCCAGCTTTTCGGTGACTTTCCTAAAGTCACTAGCCAGCTTCGGCTAAAACAAAATCGCCCCCGTCCAGGTCCCAGACCCGGGCGTGGCAAAACCCCGTCGGGTATTCGGTACATGAAATTTTTGACACTAACAAATATTACGTTAATTACTCGTCTCTATTTTTCACGGCGCCTTACTTGAAATTCAACAACTGGAGAAACCCTTTTGGTTTTAACTAACCATGGTTCTCAAACAAAGAAAAATGTATCTCAACCAGTCCTCGAAAAATTATAAATATCGGGGCTTCCTACATATAGCTCCAAACTAACTATAACTATATAAATCTTACATTTAGTTCCCAAATAGAATTATTATTAATAGTTTAAGTTATTACAAAAATAAACTGGAGAAATATTTTATTTTGTTCGGAATTTCTCAAGAGACACCAAATAAAATATAAAAGAGAAGAAAATAAAACAAATGTGGTCCATCTGCAACGTTCCTAGACCTAGAACAGGCGCCACCACCAGCTGGAATTCCTCAGCTATTTTGTTATGGAGAATTTCTAAGAAACCGAGCCATAACAAAAACCATCCCTTCGGTCGTTGGTCGAGCTACCGCGCGTGTTAGGCGCGTGCTACGCACATTCCCGTTACTTGGGTCAGACACCAGCTTGCGAATATAGAATTTACGGAAACAAAATACTATTTTTAACAGCTGATATTTACTCACGGTTTCCTTTGTAGTGATGCTCGCTCTGGGCCTCTGGTTTCTTTATATTAATTCGAATTATAATGTACTTGTCGGGAATCTATTTATTTAATTACAACCGGAGAATTTAGAAAGAACACAACGCGATCACAATAAACAGCTGGGACACCAGAGCGGCCACTTTTTAGAAATGCCAGTTAGTTTCTTTACGGATTGAATTTTTATGTTTAAAATTAAATGCAATCAAGGGGGGGTGGTGGGGGTTGCCCGACGCACCCCATACAAATTATTTTATACAAAGTTACATGTTGGCAAGCTGAAGGATTAAAATCAAGAGACTGAGAGTGAGTGAGTGAGTGAGTAATTGTTATCGAGAGAGTGAGTGAGTAATTGTTATCGAGAGAGTGAGTCCTGGGGCTTCTTTGTGTGCCTTTTTATATTGACGCTAACTTATTTCTGAAATCCTTCCGCGGACCTATTTCTTTTTAAAACAAAATCTGGTTGGTTATATCGTCACGATTACTGACTTCCACCCTAAGCAATTTGGGCATTTTTTTAGCTAGTTTGGCTGTCACGCCAAATGAATCTGTGGAATGTTCTTTGTGCTCGCGTGGCACCCCTCTTTACTTCGCATGCAAGTCGATTTAAGGAAAAAGATATCGAAATGTAGGACTCAAAAAAAACCGGTTTATATCAATCCCACCCGCTTTGAAAGTCCGACATTCCCGTTTACTTTTTTCTGACTAGCATGCAAAAAAAAATATTGGCTCTGTCTTAGAAAAATTAATACCTTCCCAAAAAAAAAATTATAATATACAACTACAAAACCGAAAGTTCCTAATAAAAGGGAGGAAAAATATGACATATTTCGCATATCTATACATAACCATTCCCCTTGCTCCAGCTTTCATGCTAGAAATCTTCTGGTGACGTTGGTGTTGTGGGAAGGCCTTCATCGGAGAGTTCAGGGATGCCTCTTCCATCTGTTTCGGGCTGCTGGCGTCGCTCTGACGTCCACGCGACGTCGCGACGTCCACCGGTTCGTAGATAGTTGCAAACGTGAGCTTTTTCTCCAGGCGTGAACCTCTTCCTTTTCGATTCGCCTTCCAGTCTGTTTTAGCGACGCGTAAAAGTTTTATACTCTCAAGCCAACTCTTGTTGTTCTCCGGGCAATTGAAATGCGTATTTCCTTGTTTACGCCATCGGAATGTATACAATAATTGAGCTATCTTGTCATCCCATGTCCGATGCGTAGACGTCTTAACATACACACACCGTGCTTTAATCCTTTCATTGTTGACACTCACAGTCATAGATACGAAGTGAATTTGCGTATTTGTATATCGATCGCTGGTTAAGCGTGTATCCATAGATTTCAGTTTATATTTATTTATTGGTTGCCGTCCTCATATTATCATTCGGACCTCCTTTTGAAACGTGACCCGTTTAAATGTTTGTATTTCTGTTTATTATTTGAGATTGTATTTTAAGAATGAATTCAGCCGATTTATTGTTGTTTATATATTATTTATTATTTTCATTTAATTCTTGATTGATTTACGTAGTGTTTATTTTTAATGATTGTCATTGTCACGGTTATTTAACTTAGTGTCTGTTATAATTATTTTTGTCGCTATTCTTTAGTTTATATTATCTGCGATGATTGTTTCTGTCACTGTTATTCAATTAATAATGTCTATTACGATTGTTCCGGTCACTGTTTTTTTTAACTTCGAATCTATAGTGGTCGTTATAGCCGCTTGTTGTTTCGCTGTCCTCTACGCATCTATCTGTATCGCCGTCTTTTGTTTTGTAATACGTTAACATTGCGTAGCGTGATCTTTGCTTCGTAGACTGCAGTCTCTGGCGTAGAGTAGCGATGTTTGATGTCGTCACTGAGCTACGTAACAATGCTCTTTGGCTACGGCGTAGCATCAATTTCCTTCTCCGTACGTTATTTCATTCCTTTCCCTCGCTGCCTCCTTTCCATCATTCTCGGGAAGCCCTGGACAGATTTTTCCTCCTTCTCCTGCTACCCTTTGTCTCGTATCATCTTGTTGGCGCGGATCCCTCTGTTCGTCGGCCATGTTCGCGGCTCGGCCATCAGAGCGTTCGGGTTTCGTTGCCGCCTATCCGGTGAATGAGTTTTTTGGTGGGCGGATTAAGGAGACTTGGACCTGCTCGGCACTTCGTGCTGAATGGGATTTGGTGGGATTTGAGTGGTGTAGGAAAAATTGGATATTCGTATGGGAATATTTAAGCATTTGGTGAGTAGGCGACCCCTGCCTACTACGATGCGTAGCAATGTGGATGGGTGACCGTTTTCGTATTGCGCGTTTGATGCGCTTTGGTCTCCCCTCCTCTTCCTGTCATAACGTCTAGTGTCCGAACAGCCTCGACCAGCTTGTCGAAGGTGTTCCACTCAATTCTGTTGATTATCGTGATCCCGGATGTTAACAGTCTCTGGATCGTCAGTTCTAATTCTTCAGGGCCGCATTCGTCTGCGCGCCCCCTTGCTATGGCCTTCCTCTTCTTTGCCAAAAGAGATTCAACTCACTCGTTGACTTTAACTCCGTACCCTAATTTAGTACGCCACTCACAGTTAACACATTTTACCACACTTAACAATGTTTCAATAAATAACAACAATTACAATTTCACCTTCATTATCGCTGGACATCAATCAGTTTGGACGCCACCAACCCCAGATACAGTTGGACCTAACCTTGACTGAGTTACCATACCCTTTTTTTTTAATATTACACAAAAAAATATCCTTCTATTTATCTCAGGGTGTAAGGTAAGTGATTTTACAATATTAAACTTTTACTGATTTTAAAATCGGAAGTGAAAAAAAAAATCCGACCCCTCGACTTCAGTCCCCCCAATCACACCCTGGTATGCAGTTGATCAATCAGCACACCAACGTGGATCCTGGTTTGGACTTGTACGTTCAGCGTACCGTCGTTTCAACATCAGTATTTGTAAGCGAATTATTTGTTCGCTTAGAAATTATGTTTCTATTGAATAAACATTTAATTTTAAATTTAATATTTTTGTTAAATCGAGCCACTCGTTGGGACCGCCAAAAATGACACACCCCGTTTTTGTTAAATCGAGCCCCACGTTGGGACCGCCAAGAATGACACACCCCGTTCTCCTAAAGTAGAATTTGGGAGAGAGAAAAAAAATAATTAAACTCTCTCGCATCCGACTTGTCGGATTTGGTATGAACAGGTGGTCTCAAAAAGGTATGCAAATTTCTATGGGATTTTTGGGAAACATAAACTACAAAAAAATACCAATGAAATAAAACTTCTCAATCAAGGTCAAGTTTTTAAATGTAAACATTTATTCTGGTCTACCTACATGCCATTACAACTTAATACAAGTATGGTAGGTATACAAAAATATTTAAAACAATTCAAGTTACAAACACAAAGGAATTGAAAAATTATAAAGTCCATCTGCGATAATGAAGTTACCTATTATTTAAGATTCCAGCGTTTTATTATACTTTCAAAATCGAAGTGTAATCGATAACAGGAAATCTTTAGGAAACAATGTTTGTGCAATAGTAATAATATAAAATCTAAAACAAATTCAATATCTTTAACAAAACAATTGTAGGCCATAGTAATAATAGATAATAAAAAAAAAATCTATATAATTGTAGTGCATTAATAAGAATAATAAAAATAAAGTCAATTAAGTGTAGGGAAAAATTAAGAATAAAAAAAATAAAGCCAATTAATTGTAATGTAAATTTAAGAATAAAGAAATTTCACAAAACATAAAGCCAATTAATTGTAGGAAAAAAAAAATTAAAATAAAGTCAATTAATTGTAGTGTAATAATAACAATGGATAATCTTTAGGACGGTCCACAATTAAATATTTTTGATGCAATATAAAACAAACAACTCCTTTCGGAGAGACCAAGAATTTATGAATGATTAATCAGTGAAAAAAATACAAGACCCACCTTTGGAGGACGTTTACTCGCTGCTAATCGCTATACATAAAATAATTAAAAAAAAACAATTACGGAATTAATTATATCGATTGCTATAAAGTCCTCCAACGGTGGACTTCCCATTTATTTATAGTAACTAGTTATAGTACAATAATTAGTATATAGTCAATTGAGAATTCATTGTATATAATGCCTCTAATTCAATATTTCAAGAGTATTTACTCAAACAAAACTTTTAATTTATATTTATATGGATTTCCTTTCCAGTAATTCTTTTAACAGTAGACAAGCAAACAAGTTTCTTATATATAATGTTTCTTACTTCTATTCTTAATAGTAAATAATTAAACGAAAGTTGCTTATGTAGGAATGAATACAAAGATAATGATTTATATTTATTAATTCTAATAGTCGTTAGTTGTTTCAAGCAGGACGCGGTGCTTCGGGAAGGGTGGGGAACCTTGCTAAGGAACCACCCACTATTCCTGGCCAATTAATTTCAAAACCTCTTAATATACATTCGGATACAAGTCCTCTGACTTACGTATAGCAAATACGCTCCTCCAGCTTTTCGGTGACTTTCCTAAAGTCACTAGCCAGCTTCGGCTAAAACAAAATCGCCCCCGTCCAGGTCCCAGACCCGGGCGTGGCAAAACCCCGTCGGGTATTCGGTACATGAAATTTTTGACACTAACAAATATTACGTTAATTACTCGTCTCTATTTTTCACGGCGCCTTACTTGAAATTCAACAACTGGAGAAACCCTTTTGGTTTTAACTAACCATGGTTCTCAAACAAAGAAAAATGTATCTCAACCAGTCCTCGAAAAATTATAAATATCGGGGCTTCCTACATATAGCTCCAAACTAACTATAACTATATAAATCTTACATTTAGTTCCCAAATAGAATTATTATTAATAGTTTAAGTTATTACAAAAATAAACTGGAGAAATATTTTATTTTGTTCGGAATTTCTCAAGAGACACCAAATAAAATATAAAAGAGAAGAAAATAAAACAAATGTGGTCCATCTGCAACGTTCCTAGACCTAGAACAGGCGCCACCACCAGCTGGAATTCCTCAGCTATTTTGTTATGGAGAATTTCTAAGAAACCGAGCCATAACAAAAACCATCCCTTCGGTCGTTGGTCGAGCTACCGCGCGTGTTAGGCGCGTGCTACGCACATTCCCGTTACTTGGGTCAGACACCAGCTTGCGAATATAGAATTTACGGAAACAAAATACTATTTTTAACAGCTGATATTTACTCACGGTTTCCTTTGTAGTGATGCTCGCTCTGGGCCTCTGGTTTCTTTATATTAATTCGAATTATAATGTACTTGTCGGGAATCTATTTATTTAATTACAACCGGAGAATTTAGAAAGAACACAACGCGATCACAATAAACAGCTGGGACACCAGAGCGGCCACTTTTTAGAAATGCCAGTTAGTTTCTTTACGGATTGAATTTTTATGTTTAAAATTAAATGCAATCAAGGGGGGGTGGTGGGGGTTGCCCGACGCACCCCATACAAATTATTTTATACAAAGTTACATGTTGGCAAGCTGAAGGATTAAAATCAAGAGACTGAGAGTGAGTGAGTGAGTGAGTAATTGTTATCGAGAGAGTGAGTGAGTAATTGTTATCGAGAGAGTGAGTCCTGGGGCTTCTTTGTGTGCCTTTTTATATTGACGCTAACTTATTTCTGAAATCCTTCCGCGGACCTATTTCTTTTTAAAACAAAATCTGGTTGGTTATATCGTCACGATTACTGACTTCCACCCTAAGCAATTTGGGCATTTTTTTAGCTAGTTTGGCTGTCACGCCAAATGAATCTGTGGAATGTTCTTTGTGCTCGCGTGGCACCCCTCTTTACTTCGCATGCAAGTCGATTTAAGGAAAAAGATATCGAAATGTAGGACTCAAAAAAAACCGGTTTATATCAATATGTGTAACAGTATGTATTATAATATTATTTGATTCAATTTTTTAAACCGTTTTTATCGAAATAAACAAGGAAGCATGATTGAGGAAATTTGTTTGAATGTGGGGTATTTTTATTAAATGCCAGGTTTTGGGTAAATTCTCGTGATAGACAACACTATAGTTTGCCAAAAGTTTTTTTTATTTGAATAAAAATAACCCATCGTAAATGAATTATTAAATGAGAAAAATATATTTTAATCTGTTATCATTTAAAATTACCCGAGACGTCATTGAACGTATAATTTTGCTATATAATTCATGTCAACAATAAATTTCATTATTGTTTTTTTTTTTATTAATTAGTGATTATTCTATTTTTACTCATTCTATGTCTGCTTTTTATACATTCTTTCAAGACACGTTACAATTTATTGTAAACTAGCCACATTTAAAACAACTTAACAAAAAAACAACTATAAAAAACAGAGAGCAATATTTCACATTACAGGATTCTCCACAATTTTCTTTTTTTCCCCGTTCTTTAGAAGTTTTGGGGTAATTAATACGATTGTAAATTCAACAAAAACACTATTTTGTTCAATGTTATCCAAAGAAACTTTCATTTATTTTGTTAAGAAATAATTTATTGCTTAGTTTTAAAACACAGTGTATGTATGCAAGTCAAATAATGAAATATTTCATTATAATCATTCTTTGACATGTATGTAAATTTAAATAATAAAAAATACATGTGTACTAATTCCACTTTTATTTGAATAGATCAAGAACGGTTTCACTCATGATAAGTCTGATCTTAACCGGTCCTGATCTTTTTAAAATAAAAGTGGAATTAGTACAAATGTTGTTTTTATTTTTTGAATATAATGCCTTTCCACCAACTATTGACAGTGAGCACCCTAAAAGTGATATATGGAAATCTTAATAAAATCGACAGTAAGTTGCTGATAAACCAACATGTCATGTTATGAAACCACTGGCAGATCCAGAAAATATGTCAGGGGATAGCCATTCAATTTTAATATAATGCTGATAGATGTAGAGTTGATAATGACTTAAGATTATATTTAAGAACAATTAGTCGTAGAATATTTATCGTGACAACAGTGGAAAGCGAGAACGATCGGGCTATATAAATCTTGGAATATTTAAAATGATATATTTTTTAATGGATTTTTTTTCAATTATTTTACAAAAAAACTTCTTTAGTTGTGTTTAATTTTTTTCTATACAACCTTATTATGAGTATTTTAATAATATCGCAAAAATGTGTAGTTTTTCTCTTGATAATGTCATTTCCACACTGTATTTATTAATAATCTGTACAACACATATTATTATTAATAATATAGATTTTTTTATATTGGTACTGTAATTAAATCACTGAAAATAAACACCATTTCCAAAGCAACTTAGATAACAAATAGATAACAAGGAGTTAATAATTTGTGTAATGAACAAACGCATATCAATGTGTCACATCTCCTTTACTATAATATCAGCTAGCATTGTAACAAATAAATATTTTTCATAATTATGGAATTGGACAGGATTGACAAACATACACAATGATTGCTTGACGCAGAGGACGACGGTAAAGGTAAAATAGTTCATAATCATTGGATAGTGTTATCGTCAGTGAATATTTTTCTATATGAATTCTTTTCGCATAATTATTTTAGCAGGATTCATGTTTCTTTCTTTCTATTAATAGACTTTGTTCGGTGTCTTTGGGACGATAAGGACACAAACAAGGATTTATGTATTGTTTTTTTAAGAAAATATATATTTTTAATGGAAAAAGTAAAATTTTAGTAGTCGGTTGCGTGGTCGGTGTCAATGTCGTTGACTTCAAACACGGAGGTCACGGATTCGAATAACAGTACGGACAGTTTTTATAGATTGATTTTTCAATCAATTTATGGATTTGTGTTAGAAAGCATGGATGTATGTTATGTTTTGAAATAACCCCCCCCCCCCCCAATTCTCCTATTCTAAAAACAGGGCGTAACGAGAGCGATTAGGTAATGACTAGTTTTATCCCAGTTCTTTTATTCTATCCCTAGTCTCCAAGAGAGGTTATGCAACTGAGTAATCTGTCTAAATGACGAAGCTTCGATCGGTGTACATATTATTGACTAAAAGTAAAATAGTATATGTATATATATTTTTTTAAATATTCATTGTGTTTTGTGACAACTCTGAACAAGAAATGGACTAAACCAAAGCCCCATATAGTGAAAGCCATGCTATAGAGTTGAAAACAGGTACTTTCTTCAGATGAGCGGGCCGGCGTCATAATTTTCAAAGTAATATCACATCATTTTGAAACCATTCATTACTGTTATTTTGAAAAAAATACATATATATATATATATTGTAATTATATATCTTTTCAATTAAATCTTTTTTAAATAAGAAAAAAAGGCATTTTCTAAGGTTTTTTAATAAAATCTCTGAGAACAAAAGCAAACAAAGATGCCAAATCATTTTATTTAAATTATTTTTTTTACAATATTTCAATACAGAATATGAGGTTGGATAGTTCATTAAAAAAAACCAACGTCATTATTGGGATTTTAATCAATTAATATTAATCTCTAAATTTATTTGTGCACACTGGTTCGTCACTCAATCTTTCCATAAGATTTCTCAAGTCATATCAGTAATCAAAAATCAGTAAGTCAAACTAGGGTAGCACAATTCACTTAATTATTATTTTTATATTGTTATTGATTAAATCATCATTTACTTGGTATATTGCCATTATTATATGATAAAAGACGCAGCATGTATTTCATAATATCACAATAGTCGTCAAAATCTTACATAATATTATATGAATTCCGCTTGTTACCGTCGTTTATGTAATTTATAATTTATTCTATATAACTGTGATACTTAATAGTGGGAAGTTAAATTTTATTGGTTTTTACCACACATCGCATTTCTTGCCAGTTGCTATATTTCTTACAATCATTACTTAATTCGCATATATGGCCCTTCCGATGTATCGTAAATTGTAAATTAATAACACCAACGAATCACATAATATCAATACGAGAAATCTTTCAAACATACATGTAACATTTAACGAAAAATAAGCTCATAAATTGGAATTTAGAGTTGATCTACGTATAACCGCCATACAATTTGTTAGTAAAGGCAGGGATTCAACGGCCCGCTCAGAATTTGCTGATTTTCTACAGCACTGCTTGGAACTTAAGACTGCTATGACAAAACCCATAAATTATCCTGCAGTACAGCATGTGTTATACATACATAAGCCAGGACACACTAGATCAGAGGTGGGGAACCTTTTCTTGTCTAAAGGCCGCATTCATTTTTCTGATTCAACATAAGGCCGCAGTAACGTTGGCTAGGGAATCTTTGGTCGGAAACAATTTCATGCCAATTTGTAAAGCCCGGAAAGTTGCGGATTTCCCAAAACTACCAGCGTGGGAGCTTTTTTTTAGCTCTTCCAAGAATTTCGAATCCAAAATCTCAGGAATTAACAAATTAAAAAAAAATGTGGAATTGGCCGATCAGGTTAAAACGCCGCAAGCTCTCCACGACTGCACTAGATTCAAGAGCAGTGTTCCCCAACCGGTGGTCCGCGACCCGGTGCTGGACCGCAGAGACTTTCCGCCGGGCCGCAAACAGTATGCCAAATTTCAATAAATTCGCCATGCAAAAATATTGAATATAGGATTTTTTGTCGCCTGCACGTTTACTTGTATCTTTAGTTATTATTAAATAAGAAGACATCAATAATGCGGCTCCGTATTTTGTTTCTTGGCCATTTTTTTGCGGTTACATATTACTCACACTTCTACAATCCGGCTTCAAATTTGTAATGTTTAGTTTACTGCGGATACCTATTCTGTTGTATTATTTTTTCTGTGTACGACACGATGGTCGCTGTTTTTTTTCAGAATCGACAGTCATACATATTTGCTCTTTGATAGTGAACCCAGATGCAAAACCCTACCTAAATATACCAATAATTTCATAATACATAATTGTTTTCACTGTGAATACTCGGTGGAAAGGCATTATATTAATAAAAAAACAATATTCCTTTGTACTTTATTCCACTTTATTTAAAGAGTCAGGACCGGTTTCGCTCATTGCGAGCATAATTGTCAACTGAAAACAGTTGTATAGTTATGTCCATTTGTAACAATATAAGTTTAAAAAAATCATTTTTATTTCATTATTAGTGGTCCGCGATTTTTTTTCCTTTTTTTACCGGTCCACAGGTTTGGGAACACTGTTCTAGAGCGTCTTAATGCTATAAATTATGTAATTCAAACCACTTTTTATGCAATTTCTATTGTTTCTAAAATTGGCAGTTGAGTGGTTAAGGGTAAGCCGACAGTTCTTTAAGTTTTTTAACAGGCAAAATTTTGATTATATGCAGTCTACCACAGATACTAAGAAGCATTTAAACAAATAACAATGGACGATTATTTTGCTTTATTAAACTATTATGATGTGTAATAAGCTTTAATTAGAGGTGGCTAAAGTTAAGCTCACAGACCACACAATAACATTTTGTCACACAATGGTGTGCGGTCGCGAATATATAATACTTATCAATTATTGTATTGTTAGTGGTATATTATTTACAGAAAGATATCCAGATATGGAGTGTGCATCAGTTAAAAAATAAACAGTCTCATTCTTGACTGGATGAAAGTTTTATCTATACACTAATTTATTAACGTACGCACGTTAAGAAGTTCGAATTTTCCTTGAATATCTTATCTTATCTTATATATTTATAAAAATGATTTTTTGTATGTTTGCAGAATTTTCGGTGTCTATGGATTTGAAAGCCAGTGGTCCGATTACAATAAAACTTTGACAACCTTTAAGCTTGCACTTCCGGGAAGGTTATAGGCATATTAAAATTAACTAACAGTGTCGAAAAACTAAAATATTCTTTCTTCGAGTGGCATTGCAACGCTTCCCGGGTACCGGCTAGTAATATATACAAATGTTTTATAGCCAGATCCGATCCCAGTGCTTAAAGACTAGACGAAAAAAATGCCCGTATTATTGGTAGCATTGGGTGACGGAAGCATTTTAAAAAAACCATCATAATATAACAATCTTCTCAGCGCCATATTGTGTTTCAAAAACCATTTGAAATTTATTTTTGATCGCTCGCTCTCTTTGATTGGTTTATTTGAGAAGAATTTTTACAATTCTGGTTTAAATTATAATAAATTATTTGCGAAAATATATTTACAGAAAAATAGAGTTTAATTATTAAGCAAAAAATGTTTTTACAATAATAGCTATCGAGTATGTAAACTTCAAAATCAAATATGAAACCGATAAGTAAAGGAATCCTGAGGTAGTGCTGTTTTGTTACCTACGCTGGACTACGTTAAAGAACAATACACCTAATCCTTTTTTTATGCGATACATTGGTTTCAGAAAGTGGCGCGTAAAAAAACCTAATTTTCATATAATTTGATAAATCGGTTCCAAATCTGCGTAAAAAAGTATCAAAAATGTATGAAAAAACGTAACGGTGCCGTCCAAAAAATCGCGTAAAAAAAGGATTACACCCGTATTAAAAAAAAATTTCAGATATTCGGTGAAAATCTTTTATTGAAGATTCCATAATTAATTTATTTTAATTTTAATTCGTTTTACACTTATGTTTTCATTTGTTATTGTTCGTATAAAAAAATATATTTATCTGCTATTTGCCAATAACTGTTTTATTTGCATTTATTATTTCTCAATTATATTATATGTTTTGATCTATTTAGCCGAATAGAAATTAATTTGATTTACTTTACTCAAAATAGTTGTGGTCTTGAATAAATACATGTACTTGATGACCTGAAGATACCGGAGTACAAATCCCACGTCGATATTGATAACGCACTATATGGAAGCGTACAAACTTCAAGTATCTAATTCATAATTTGTCATGTATTTCGTATTAATAGTTTTCGATCATTTTGGCTATCCTGGTGAAATCGAACACATCCCTTTGTATTTTTTTTCACATATGGTGTGTTCTCTACGTATACACAATATGTCAAGAAATTAAATGTACCTTTCTATATGAAAAAGTTTACCTATCGAATGTGGAATCTTAACGCAAAAATACCAATAAAATTCCCTTGTAGAAACATTATAACGGTATTTTTTTTCTTTTGCTTGCATACGCCGGTGGATTAAGACTAACCATACAAAATAAATTGAACTTGCACAAACATTCCGACGAACAACAGCGTTTTATTTGCTGGATACAACAACACCTTCTGTGTATACGGCATATGAATATTTGCTATTTTGTAAAACAAATAGTCAGTTGGCAACGTGTTGGCAATTGATAAGGGCTGGTGCTATAGCTGATATTCAAATATACTTTTGAATGGTTAACGGAAAATTGATTAATGAAAATTTTGTGCGAACAATACCTGTAGATTACCACAAACTTATTTAGATACTATTTATATATATATATATATATTCTATGCCATTCATATGGAAAATAAAGACAGTATATTGATGCCGGAATTTACAGAAATTTCGTATAAATATTTGAGTATTTTGCTCTTGCAATTGTTTTAATATTGTGGTTAATTTTATGACGAATACAATTTTTAACAATTTTCTAAAAATTGTATTCAGTAGACGTTGTAGCTAAAGTCAGTCAGGCGTTAATGATATTTCATGGACATTACACTTCATAAATAAATATCAATTTTTAATTGATTTCAACTAATAGAAATCGAAAAAATTAAAATTCATTTAAATAGATTGAATGTTCTTCACTTTTGCAATTCTTTTGTTTTTCTTAAGTTAACCTAAAAGAATATAAATTCTACAAAATACACGACAGTACATAATTTTAGTCAAAGTATTTCAGATACCTTTTAAACAAGACACCCAAAATGCATCGACAACTTCTGGATAACTTTTGTAGAAAAAAACTTTAATAAAAACATTTTAGGAGGGACTCTATAAGATTATTATTCTTTCGAAAATCTTTGCGGGGTAGTAGTAAAATAAGTTAAAAAAGGAAAATATTAAAATTTAAAAAGCACATCCCTATTTCAGTTGATTTTTAAAAGAAGGCGATTATGAAAGTACGTGACTTGGGTCAGATACCTACTGATCTACTAGGTCAGTGATACATTTAATCCAATGTCAAAACTAGGCAAATTATGGAACAAATGTTAATTTGTTTTTTTAAGCTTTTTTGATCGCCTCTTATAAATTAATATTCAAAATAAATATTATCTAGTACCTACAGATACTTAATCAGTTATTTGAAAACAGTCTCTAAGAGTATTGACTATGAACATTTGTTCAGCATCAAAAACATAACCGTCAACATAGTTATCAAAATTCAAATCCAGGTATAATACAAGCCATCAAGATTTTCAATAAATTCGCTGCTTTTTGGTTTCGCTATTACACAAACATATTAAATCGAGCATTACATTTGAGGAGCTTGATATCAAACATGACCAGATTTACTTTTTTTTTTATTAACAGAGAAAAACACACTTTTCTTTTGATTATATGGTCAAATTTTGACCCTTAATAGCATGGAAATTACGCGATTTTTTTAGCGACGTTAGAAATTAAACTCTCATTTTTTCTCATGACTGGATTTCGTATTCGTCCCTAGCTCAACAATTTGTATGTAGATGTATCAATTAAATTGCTAACACATCGAATGCAAAATTGAATCACAATATGTACATTGATATATTTTAAGATTTCAGTATATTTTTTGTGTCATACATATACGACTTTATTATGTATGTACCCGATGTGGCCCAAAAGATGACGACGATTATTTTACATATATTATCAGGATAGTCACAAATAATTCACATGACATTTAATAATACATATATCGCAAAATACCCATTCATATTTTAATATGTGTGATTCATCATGTCAAAGTCATGTCGAACATTAAACACTGTATAAAATACAAAATTTAATTTTATAACTAGGTATGTATAAGTTATTTCACTAATAGTGGTAGAAATTGTAGGACATGTTTCCTTTAAAAAAAAGCGAAACACGTCTCACAATGTGTAAAACAATTAGTATATTTTACATTAAAAGTACTGACGAATTCATCGAAAATATCACTACATAGGTACAATGTATTTTAAATGTATCTACATGCGTCATAAAATTAAATAAAGTTATTTTATTGGTGACGCATTTTTTTTTGGTAAAACTCATTATGTATCAGGAATTACTTTTTGACAACCGCTTTATTTGATGGCGTTACAAAAATTAGTTACCGATTGTAGGGAAATACTGTTATTAATAATGGTAATTAGCTACCGACAATTGGAAAAACAATGCGAAGTCTTTTCATGTCTCACCGCCAACAAGAATGTATATGGAGTCATTATTTTGTTCTACTAATGATATCAAAGTTTTTTTTAAATATTTTACCATCAATATTGATTAGCTACATATTTAGGCGAAATTTTTGATTATTTGTTTTTGTTTTATAGTAACAACTTTCTAGAGCGTCCTTAACAGATAATACATAGCATATAATAATAAATTATTAGTTTTGTATTTGTGTACCATGAAAAACATAAATACACCCTACCGGGTAGGGCCTACCCTATACTTTTTTTACGCGATCATTGGTTCCAGGAAATGACGCGTAAATAACCCTACTTTCATATAATTTGATTAACTGGTACCAAAAAATAACAATGTATAAAGAACTAGAAATTTATTACTCATATTTGCACAAAAAAAAATATATTTTTAAAAATTATTAATTATTTTCTTTATTTATCATAAAAATACAATGAGAAGCAAATTCATATTATGTATACGTGCATAATTGTATTCAATTTTGAATAAAGGAGTTATTCGCTGCTGTCAGTTGCGAAATCTAATCGTTCGCGATTTTTTGAACGAACGTATTAAATTTTGCTTGAATTTGAATTTTGGTCTAACCCGTTTGATGAAATTCTGTTGTCCCTAGATTCATGATCTGATACGATTATTAATACTTAGATTTTTTTTTTCATCCAACGGTAAATTAAAAACAAATGAAATTTTAACAAGGTAATACACTGTTAACATTGTGTTGCCTACATTACATATAATATAACATGACGCGGTAAAATTTTCGGAAAACCATATACATATTACAATGGGTAATAAAAATCAGACGTAAGCAATAGTACAATAATCCATTTAGGATGAGTGATTACTTGGTAACCATTAATCTCTACTATGCTTCGATATGCATTTAAACTAACAAACGCCCAGCGATAAAAAAACAATCGAATTCATGCTCAGAACATTAATACAATTAAGAATTGAATTTATATCAACTAAAGTTACTCTAAAGAAACTTTTTTCAATTCTTATCAAGTCAACAATTAAAACTAATACCTATTATTTTATTTTAGTATCATTAATCAATAATATATTTATTTACAGAAAAACAGGAAAAAAATACCTGCGGCGCACAATAAATTTTGGAAAACAAGATATATCGGGGGTCGATTGTTTCATTTGTTCTGTTGCGAAATGTAATATTATTCACAAAATAATATTCATGACTTGAATAAATTAAAACAAGATTTGATATTACAGTTTGTGACAATGCGTTAAAATGTATTTCGAAATTGAAAAACCTTACGACATAAGGTATATGATAAATTTACAAGTCGCTCGAGAACAACTCGCGGTGCGTGCAAGGCATGCGGGCGGTTAACTTTAGGGGCGGCAAAAGCAAACGAGCTTTTGCAATGTTCAAATACTTGGTGCTTATTAAGAATTTACATAAGGTTGACGTGTATCTAAACTTTTGTCCTCAGGGAAGGGTCAGGTATATTTTTTTCTGATAGAACAAAGTACAAATTACATTTTCACGATTTCAAGCTCCTTTACCTTGTACCACCATTATATGTATATGCAGCGTTATTTTGAAAGCGGCGAATACATTGGTTAGTGAAGTAGATAGGTTTAATATTATTAGAAAAGTTATAGCATTATGAACTCATTTATCGATCATTACTTGTTATTTTATCTTTTTAATAACCGTAATTATAAACTTCTTATTAAAGTTTTTCAAATACCATTTTAACGCCTTTGATATATACATACAATGAATAATAATTGTTAACAAAATAATCTAAGTGTAGAAATTTTAAAAATTTTCTTCTGTTTTCTGATATATTTTTGATCTCGTTACTCGGGCTGGACCTAATAGAATGATGGCAGGGGTGGGCTGGAGGGGGCTCGGAGGGGCTCGCGCGAGCCCCTTGTTAGATTTTACCACGGCGGGCGAGCCCCTTGTTAAATTAATAGAAAACAATATTCTTAGATCAAATTAGTACATAACTGCAATTTCTGACATATACCAACTGCGACAGCTTCCAGTATACACAGTAGTACATTTTTAGCCATTTACATTGATTAGTTTATGGTAAACTGCATATTGTTGCATATTTTACGTGTATTAAGTAACAATCGTTTGCTTATTTAAAAGTATTGCATATAATTGCATATGACTGATAAATTACTTTGATATTAAGCGAGCCCCTTGTTAGCGTATTGGCAGCCCACCGCTGAATGATGGGTATAATTAAGCTTTTTGTATGTATTATATCGACTGTGGAAAGGAAAAAGGACGTAACCAACAGTTATTTCAAAACAGCTTTTTTTCGATAATCACAATGAATCAACATTGATACACGTTCTATCGAAAGGAAGCAAGCTGCAAATTTCGAATAATTATCTAAATTAAGCTTTTAAGTTTGAAAAAGATGACCTTGTAAAAAATTAAAACCAAGAAAAAAGACTGAAATAAAGGTTTTTCCTAGACAATTTCTTTAATTAATATTATATTATGTCAATTAAACACCAGTTTAGAAGTCTCCGTGCGCTTCAAGGATGTATATAATTCATAATTTTCATATGGCCCAAAATCATCAAAATACGTTTTTTGCGCCTCCTGTAAAATTTGATGTGTGGGTAACGTCTTTTTTCCTTTCCACAATCGATATTTATGCGGCTGGGGGCGGCCAAGCCCCCAGGTACGGCACTGTTACTAACTTGACCACAGACGGCAAATAACAGGTTAAAATACGACGGTGCTATTCATCAATTGTTGGTTACAAACGGTTTGAATTAGGATTTAACATCAATTTAGAATAGGAGTTGATATGTATGTAGTACCTACTTAATCTTAAATCAAATAAACCGTTTTGTTTCACAATCGTGAAAATTTACCCGCTTTTGGTGGTTGCGTCCTTTTGCGTTATTGGTCGTGGAGAGACGTCGGAACTAGCTTGGCCACTTATTGGGGATGCCGTCGAAGAGTATTATATTTTTTTTATGAAACACTTAATTTAATGATTTTATAGTAATATGTATCGTGCTCCCGATTGCGACCTAATTATTTACTGTCAAATTAGGTATTGTTGTTAACCATCATTGATAACCTTGTGACTCCTTTTATATTTTTTTCAGGTGCAAGTTAGAACTACGCAACATCAAGTCAATTCAGTGAATTCTTCCGGATAGATAAGGTTTAAATAAAGCAATAATGTCACATTTGTATTCGATTAACGTAACTAAACAATGATAGTTTCTTTGAATGTCGTACAATCGTAGATATTTTTAGACCGCTCGTAAAATAATTGCATTTCTATGCGTCATATGATAATGAATTAGCGACACGTATGTGTCCTAAAGTTAGATTATTTTAATAGTTTTTGTTATATTATAATTGTTGCAGTATTGATATTTGATGTCAAATACCGATGTGTCGATTAACGTTTTTGGTACATAGACACAATGCCAGTGTCGGATTAAGCACATGGGAGACCCCGGGTGCAATTAAATTTGTAGGCTCTGTTTTTCGGATAACATAAAAACGTCAGAAAATTCCATGTAAAATAAGACAAATATATAAATTTTGCACAAAAAGTAAATTGGTTGGAAGAAAAGTAATTTTTGAGGCCCCTAAGTTTCGAAGGCCCTAAGCGCCCAACATATTCAATTATAGGGTAATCCGCCCCTGCACAATGGATAATATTAAAAAGTAAATGTAGAATTTTCAGAATCAAAATAATAAACTACCTAAACAAAGATCCGAACGTTTTTATATGTATGCGGAATCTTTTTATGTTGCAAGTAAATAAACCGTTTACTTTATGAATTAACAGTTATGCGTCACATAAAAAATCTATTGGATGCACTCTAAATTAATACTTAACACTACATAAACTTAAAGTATGTATGTTAATTAAGCTGTTGTTTTTTTTTGAAAATTTAAAATTATATTCCGACCAATAATATACCGTATTAGCGATTCAAAAATATGTATACAATGATTATTTTATTGCATCTTATTGTACATAATGGCATTGAAAACGTGTTCATTTTAAGATTAAAAATAAATAAAACAACATCCAAAGATCTGTTCCGTAATTATATTTATAAAAATATGTGTAATCTATTAGGCGTGTAATCCGAACCGGTAATTATTTGAAATATGATTATATTAAAAATTAAATCAGACCGGACACATTTAGTAAAATAATAATACACTTACTGTCAATTTTTAATTGATAACTATTTTTTTCTAGAAGCAAAATATTTTTTTTTAATTTGAAATTAAAAATAATACACCCTAAAGAAAAAAGAGGAATTTCTGTGCGATAAAATTTTGACTATCATAGATTTTTTTATGGGTCAGTTGGGATTCGTTTTTTTATAATCATTTAAATTCTAGCGACTATTATATACCTTTATCACGATTTGATTGACCCGTGGCATATTAATAGTCTCATTGATTAAGAAAATCAATATTGTACATCAATTATATTCATTTAAATAAATAAAGTTAGTGATTCGTCAGCGTTAGTTGTATTTGTAATTATAAACTGGTTATTAAGTTAATATAAAGTTTAAAAAATAAACAATACATCTACGCGTTAGGGATTGCAATATCGGAAGAAAATATTAATACTGGTATTATAAAAAAAGATTAAATAGAGCAAAAATACGGGTTATTGGGATCACAATACTGGATGAGTGAATTAAAGTCGATATTTAATACAAAATATTGTCATGTAAAAAACATATCACAATCATATACCATCGATATACATACCAATAATCTTGCATTTTCAAAACCGGAATTCGATATTGAAAAAACTGTTATTCGGTAATTCCGTGAGTGATATTAAATATGAAAAATAACATGTTATAATAATAATTAATAAGTAACACTTAAAGTTATTTTCTTGCTGGTGGTATTTTATTCAATGTCCAAGGACGTCAATATGTTGCGTTATTGTTGTCGTTGTGAGAAACAAGCTTTTGTTATTTTTGTATTATTTATGGATTGCAAACGTTGTCATCTATTTCCGGTCATTCCGGGAATTGACATAAGTTTTACATATTATGACATCGCAGCTTGCTAATATAGTGAAAGTTATTTTCTGTTAATGAAATTTTTGTGACTATGATTTTTAGTGAAAGATACTGTTAAGAGGTTGATTTTAAAACACCACATGGATTACTAACCGTCAATGAATATTTAAAAAATGTGTTCCATTTAAGATTTCAGTTTTTTATTTCAGAAGCGGAGGGCTGCCAATACTTTAACAAGGAGCTCGCTCAATCTCAAAGAAATTCTCGGAGCTCTGGGGAAGGAGTGATTTTTGTTATCCAATAATTAAATAAGATCGATTAAATATCGACGCAATAAAATCGATTGTTACTTAATAAACTTATACTATGTAATAATATTCAATTTACCGTAAACTTATCCATCTAAATAGATGAAAATGTACTACTGTGTATACTGAAGCTATCGTAGATAACAAATAAGTCAGAAATTGCAGTTATATACTAATTTGATCTGAGAATATTGTTTTCTACTAAATTCACAAGAGGCTCACCGGCCTCAGTAAAATATAAAAAGGAGCTTGCGCGAGCCCTTTCAAGCCCCTTCCATCCCACCCCTGTATTTCAGGCATTTACAAACACAGACAGACATTGGCAAAGTGAATTTTAAAAATGGAAATTCGAAAGAATATAAAATTTAATTTGTGATCGATTTGATGTTTATTGAAATATTATTTACAAGCTCCACTGCTCACTTTGTTCCTTTGACTATTATTCGCTTCCTATGTGAAGCGTATGGCTTCCACGCAGCGCTTCCATGATCCTCTGTATCCCTCCAATTACTTTGCTTCTTCCCATGATACGCCAACATCACTCAGTTCCGCCGAGTACTTCGTATGGATAGTGATCGACGGTCGTCCAATGCTCTGTAACCCCACCGGTCGGAATAAGAGGCAAGCAGAATTGAGGCTTTCCGGAGTCATCCGCAAGATGTCACCTAGCCAGTTCCAACGTTTCTCCATGACCACTGACATAAAAGGACGCTGTCATGTACGTTCACCAGACTCTGCCCACAATGATGTGATCCAATGATCCACAGGGAAACGAGGGAAAAGGCTTGTAGTAAGCTTTTCGCCACCTCAACATCATGTTGTCAGGATCGGTCGGGGAGTTTATGAAAAGGCATTAAAATATCACTGAAATACAAGTCCATAAACCAATCAAAATATAAATTTACGAATGTTCGAATACCGATATTTGAGCCCGAGCAGACGGACTGTTAAGAAAAACAAATAACAGTCTGAAAACGACAGAGTTCAAATTTTTCGCTGATAAATAATCAAACCCTAAAAGTAATTTGTCAATAATCGGAACAATATTTGTTTATTTAATTACAAATTTCATGAAACGAAGTTTGATAATAATAATTACGTCCTATCTGAGGTCTAAAGTCGTGAATTACGATCGAGGCGCCATGCCCTGTGATGACATGACACTGGACGGACAATCGAAGCATCTTGATCGAACTGGTTAAAGCCAGATCTGCCTCTACATCGCCTCCATAACGATACAGCCATTGTCAAGACAAAAAAACGATAAATTTCTCATTTAAGATTGCCTAAATCTTTGCCTGAACACGACAACATTACAAAATACTATGCGAGTAAAAAAATCGTCTGGTACAGTCGTTGACAACACTCATCACCTACGTAATAGACATGATTCCATGACTTATACACACGCACACGGAAAATAATATGATTATTACATTTAAATAAAATATAATTAAATAAAACAGAGTTGTTTATTTTTATATAATTGCGACATCTATGCAGAAAAAAGATGAATTACACTAACGAAAAGACAGGTTTTGAATCCGTTACTTTTCGGACAGGTCTTTCTACGACTATAACTCAATATTTTGGGGGAGTAAACACATTATGTATAATAATTTCAAACCTACGTAAAATTGTTTCACTGAATACCTACCCAAAATAAAACA
Source organism: Himalopsyche anomala (assembly GCA_031772345.1). NCBI lineage: Eukaryota > Metazoa > Arthropoda > Insecta > Trichoptera > Rhyacophilidae > Himalopsyche > Himalopsyche anomala. The sequence continues at coordinate 20,055,131 of CM062826.1, read as the reverse complement.
TTTTTTATAACCTGGTATTTTAGATTTAAAAAAATAGTAGTACCTATAATAATGACACGTTTAATACCCGGTTAGTCGAGAATTCAGCATGTGTAGAAAACGGTTAAGCATATCGATTATCGACGATACTATGTATGTATCATTCTTGATTAAAACTATAAATGTAATTGGTAGTATGCAGCTCACAAAAAAAAATGCAACGCCTCAGTGATTTACAATGAATAAAAACATCGTTAAAATAGTTAATTTATAAAAAATAACTAATATTGTTCTTAATACTTTTATTCGTTACCATTCTCCGTGGTGTTACGAAATTGAATTTTACAACAAATTTAAATTTTATTACAAGTCGTAAAATTTTATCAAGATTGAAATAAAATTAAATATTATTTGATGTAAATCACTGCAAAAAAGTAATAATAGCCAATGAATTATAAAAGAAGATACTTAGTTGATTTTTTTTTTAATTATTTATCTAAGAATACGCACTAATGTTATAAATTGTATAAACGACATTTTTTAATACGGTGTGATATTTTAAATATATGTACATATTTATCTACGCGGTTAACCCATGGTGCCCTGAATTGTTTTCGGAAAACGTTTTGTTTTCGACAGCTTAAATTCTTCTACATCGTTTGAATCTCCTGGTTTAATTACATGCACAGGTGGCTGATATTCATCATCGTTTACTTCATCCAACTTTAAATGACTTCAATAATTACACCTTAAGGTCTCGTTTTTATTGCTACGGCCTAATCCTAATAATATACAATAAGAACCTGTGATACGTCCTCATTTGTCAATATAATATGTCTTCTAATCTTAGATTTATTATCCCGATTAAGCAGAGTGTTATCCCAACAATGCATAATAAATTTATTTTGTTCCTTGGACTGCTTTCCGTCGCTCTTCCTTCCTTCTTCCCAGATGACGAATATCATATTTGAGAGGAATCGTCTGGGTCTCCATAATATAAGAAAACGAAAAAAGGTAAATGGTACGCAAACGTTTAAGTATTTGTCAATTCACAGTAAATATTTTAGTTGGGAACATAGTAAAAGTTTTCGTACGACTGATTGAGGAATAAAAAACGATGTAAAATTCTTGACACATTTTCCGGGTTAACGCAACGCTGAACTTTTCCGATTTGTCGTCTAGCTTTTAGACTACTGATATGAGTTTATGACGTCTCGATTATAAATATTGTAGTTTATTTATCTACTTCGTGTCCATACTAGTAATTATAGGAGCATAGTCCAACGCTTGTTAGATATGATGAATGTCAGATTATAATGAATTTAACAATGCTAAAACTCCAACAATCTAAAACATATATTTAAGAGAGGTATTCACTTTTAGAAAATACATTTTTTATATAAAATTAAATTCGATAACTTTTTCATTTCACCAGAAGTGTTACAAATTGTATTGTTTGTATTTTACCACCCAACGTGTCCAGTAATAAAAAATCACTAGCCTTTATTTTGTAATTTATAAGTCAAGAATAAATATTTAGTTTTACTTTATTAATAACATAGAATATGCTTCTCAAAGAGACGAATCTAGTTTCAAAAATTGTAAGAGAATCAGTAGAATAACAAAGTTAATTTTATATTTAAATCTTATTTAACTGATTGTGTACCTAAATCTGAAATAACTGGTGAAATAGCAAAGTAATAAATGAATATTGACATAAAATATTAAGACGTGTATTTACATAATAGTTTAAAAATGATATATTTATAATACAAGACAAAAAGATGATTTGAGTAAATAGTATACCTACGCAAGAAACTTTTTAAATCTCAAATTACAATTACAATTTTTTTCATAAATAACTAATGTTTTCTTAAAATAATAATACATCATATATATTCCGGAACCTTTCAATATTGATACAGCAAATTTCAAATATTTCAATTATTCGCGAACAATTTTAATAAAATATTTGATGGTTTTTATACGTTCAAAGAACGATTCAGGCTTATTTTCACAATCCTTCCTGGATTCCGGTTTCGGTCATACCGGTATTACCAATCTCAGCATAACGGTGTAGTGTCAAACGTGTTATAAGGCGAAAGGTGTTGATATAATGTGATACAAAATACACGCTAATTTGTTTTTAATTATAAAATCTAAAATCTTTTGAAGTATGATTCCGATTCGCCCTTTGAGATATAAAAAACAGTGATTTTATTGGTCATACTTGTCTTTAGAATAGTCATCGCGTGCACTTACAAAAAAAAATAACAGTGATGCGCATTTGCCATAGGCAGTATAAAACAGTGATATGGGAACAGGAAGCACACAGAGGCCCTACTTTCAGCCGGATATGGCAAAAATCATTAAGAATGCAGGTCAACTGAGCAAAGAATGCGGTAGATCTCTTCGTGTAGACGTCGAAACACCGAGCGTGAATTCAGGTAGGCCCAAGTTCAGCCCGCGGGCAAAAAAAAGTGCCTATCATTATTTTCAATCATATTTTATTATATAGCGGTACATTGTGTATTAAATTTACAAATTCGAATGCTTATATCAATAACAAACAACATTGCATTTAAGAAAAAACCGCTTCTAGGGTCATTATATTAATAGTATTTAATGTTTTTGTCAGATACATGATAACAACACTGCGGAAAAATAATCATGTAAAGAAATGACTCAGAGGCTCACACAAAGAGTAAAGTAAAATATAATAGTTACATGTTGTAATGGCCCTATAATTAATTTTCCAAATTTAATATAAATAAATTAAATAAAGGAATGACACTGTATCATTGTATGTTTAATTTAAAAAGGGTACAGCTTGTAGTACTTACCGATTTCTTATCAGAAAGGGCAAGGATATTCGGTCACTGTCAATTTATGAAAGTACTTACCAAAATATAAAAATATGGGGTAAAATAAGGAAATTTATCGTTTCTTTTTATACAATGATAATGTATAGAAATTTGTTAACATATGACTACCTATTTTAAAAGTGCAGCAAAGTTTGATTGCCAAAAGAATGATAATATCAAATGAGGAGACTGCTAATTGATACATTTGTAGACTCTCAGAATATCTTGATGCGCAGTGGTATACAATTATTTATAGGATTCATCTAGTAACTAGTAAATCTTTCATGTTTAAAACTTATTTTGGCGATAAAACCGCACAACTGAAACTCACATTTAAATTTAAATATTGTATTTTACAGCTGCAAACAAAAAAAAATGAATATTATGTAATGCTAGAGCGAGGAATACTTCAGATGGAATATAGCTCATCAAACATTGTCAACTATCATTTATATATAAAACAATAATTCAACACTAAAAAAGAAGTGAAAGAACCCTATCTTGCAAAAATTTTAGTGTACGATTTAGATCTTGAATCACCTGCAGAACAATCTCTGTGTGCGAACCGCCTTATATTCGACTCTTACACTCCACTTTTCGCCAGTATACAAAACGGGCATTTATAAACAGTGCAAAGTCTATGATTTATTTGTTATTAGCCAATTTCGAGTAAAAAAACCTATGAACGAGTTCAATATTAATGAATACTTCATTTTTGCAGTTACTCGGTTCAAGCCGCCTCATACTGCGTGTACGACTATCTAGGACTGGATAGCAAAATTTATGATTTCTATATTTGATAGATTCTGCGGTAACTTTTTTTTTATTTTTATTCGATAAACTTGTTTTCCTTTCTGCATCACACCGAAGACGATATCTCCTCAATGATACAGTTAAGATACATGTTTTTAGGCACAATTTGATAGGTAACAATAATAATAATTAAAAATATAAAGATATTAATAAAGGTTAATTAAATACATTGAATTGGTATAACTACACGTAAAAAAAATAATTAAATAATAATAAGCAAGAATGATAGTTAATGGCACTAATGAGACAACTTTTAATTTTGAAACAGATATAATATGATTAAGGATTGAATGATGAGGGGAAGGGAAGGTAAACTTTTTCTCCAAAAGAAGTAGCAAATTTCTTGAAGTGAGCGAAATTTTCTGGAGACGAAACTAGATCTGGATGCCCGATAGGACCATCACGGTTATATCTACACAACGAAAACAATATACCTCTTTCAACAGACATAATCGAACAATTCCAGAGAATATGCTCTGAATCTTGATTACTGTCACCACAAGGACAGTGTGGGTTAGGTTTGATTTTAAATTTATGTAGCTTGGCATTAAACGCACCGTGTCCGGTGATAAATTGTGAAGTCCAGTGATCCGGAGAGAGCCAGGTTGCATTCTGACGAAAAACAATATCTGGGAAAAATAAATAGGTAATTCTACCACGAAGGGACTTTGACCATCGACTTTGCCAATTAGTTAAAACGGTTAGTGAGCAGAGTTTTTTCACTTTAACTTTTAAAAAATCTTGTGAATCCAACGGGTGAAGAGTTGTGAGACCAATTTGCGCTGGTTTCCCGTGCAAAAGGTGATGAATTGCAGCTCGTCTTTGGACCTCTAGATCCAATGGAGTAAGTCCCAGCATTACGGGAAGACATTCTGTTGAGCAAGTTCGGTAAGCTTTGGAAATAGCAAGAAGGGGAAACCGTTGTCCCCGAAGAAGTATTTGACATATTTCCTGTCGTTGGGTACACCTATATGCCCAACAACTTGCAGCATGACACGCAATACCGAGGAATATGGACTTGTAATAAAGCCGAGACGTAGGGAATGTTAACCCCCAACTTACCCTAGCCATACGTGCAGCCTTTTCGAAGCTTGTCTTAGTATTAGCTATCGCCGTTTTCACGTGGTCCAAGAAAGATATTTTTTCATCTAATATCACACCGAGGTTTCTCAAGGTTCTCTGGACTGGAACTGTGATTGTATTAAACTTAACTATCGGTTTTCGCGTCAGTTTCCCTTTAAGCATTATACTACATGTTTTATGGGGTGCAAATTGTAGTTTATTGTAGTCTCCCCATGCAGCAACTTGCTTTAAACAGTCAGTTGATAGCTTTTCGAGAATGCTTCTACTATTACCATGAATAAGCATTATTGCATCATCAGCGTATGCTTGTATGTGCGTATTTTGAGGGAGAGGGAGGTCTAACAGATCATCGAATAAAACATTCCAAAGAAGTGGTCCAAGAATCAATCCTTGAAGACAACCTCGTGTGATATTTCTGCGGTATTTTTCTGCGGTAACTAGGTGGAAGTTCATTTTTAATATAAAATTAAATTTTATTACTTTGTTGTTACATTTGCTATGCTACAACTTGTGACACGTGTTTCGCTTCTTTGAAAAGCATCATCAGACTATCACAACGCTTAAACTAAAATTTTATTCAAATATTATGTTATAAATTACAAAATTCGTCAGGGTTTGTCCTTTTCTACTAATTACATTAATTATTGTGACAAAATACAATGGAAATAAAATCAACAGGTGACCCACCTATATTATTTAAAATTTTAAAGATTACTGATTGAAAAATATTGAGTTTTTCTGGTAATAATAATACATTCAGCGCAGTCGAATACAGGCTATTTTTTTCTGCGACTTTGATTTATTGTTTGCATATAATTTACACGTGTGAGTGATTGATAGTAAAACAGTGCAATTCGAATCTTTTAACAACCTGTTTTCAAATATGTATTATAAATTAACTCACAATCGAATATCAAAAGCGGTCAGTAAACACATAATAAAAGCAATAAATTCGTGTCATAAAACAATCGTTAACTTGTATTCGTGTGTATGAGCAAAACACGCCTCCGAAGCCATCGACATTTTATGCACCGATCAAAGAATTTCGCAACAATTTTTCAATTGCAAACCTAAGTAAGTATGGAGTAACTTCATTCAACACTTTCCCACGCGTTGTTCGTTTTACGTGATTGCTAACAATAATAATTGTTTCATTATAAACGAGAGCTTGGTAAATAGTTACTTGAAAAATTAAATATTTATTGTGAAATCAAAATAATTTTGAGCAATATGACACAACTTGTACAGTGGAACCTCTCATAACGAGCACCTGTTATGACGATTAATTCTCATAACAAACAAAACAGATTGTTAAAAAAATGCTCCCTTAACGAACGATATTTCGCATAACGAATAACGCAGAGCTTTGGAAAGATCACATCGTTGCTTGCCTCAAGATGATTGACAAGGCGTGGAAAGGGGTTACCAAGAGAACCCTCACTTCAACTTGAAAGAAGCTTTTGCCAAAGAGCGTTGTCGAATGTGATTTTGAGGGCTTTGAAACAGTACCTGTGAAGTCTACAGTCAACGAGATTGTATCTTTGGCCAATACCATGGGGCTGGAGGTGGATAACAACAATATTGATGAGATTGTGAAAGAGTACAGTCAAGAGCCGACCACTGAAAAGCTAATGGAGTTGCATTGTTTTTCACAGCAAGAAGTTATGGAGGAGAGTTTGTTAGTGGAGAAGGAGAAAGTAGCAGAGAAACAATCTTCTGGCGCAATAAGAGAAAAGCTGAAAGCATGTGAAACTGTTGCATCGTACATTGAGAAGCATTACCCTAATAAGGAGGTGGCTATGCGTTTTACACATTTATTCAATGATAATGCTGTCACATTTCCACCAAATTTTGAAGCGTCGGCAAAAAAAATGTCTGCTGGTGAAAAATAATTAATTATTTGTCATAAAATAATAAACTAGTTGAGTAATTTTACTTTAATACACGTCAAAAATATAAACATGTTTTTTTTCCGGCATGGAACGCATTATTGTATTTTACATTGTTTTATATGGGGAAAATTGTTTCGCATAACGAGTGTTTCACATAACGAGTAAGATTCTGGAACGAAGGTTCCACTGCACAATTATCGAAAAATAGGCGCGTTTCATTACATCAGTGGTACTAGGGTATCCAATCCCGGAGCCTTTTTCCAATCCCGGGATTTCGGGATTGATAAATTTTCAATCCCGGGATCCCGGGATCCCGGGATTGAGATAAATCTACCGAGGAATTTGAAATCTCCGATTTGGTATACTTTTTCCCCGAATTCTCACAAAACCTCGTTTTTTTTTTTTTTAGCTCACCGAGGAATTTGAAATCCTCAATTTGGTATACTTTTTCCCCGAATTCCCACAAAACCTCGTTTTTTTTTTTTTTTTAGCTCACCGACAAATTTGAATCGACAATTTGCCAATTTCATCTCTCTTTTCGAGATTTACTACAAATTTCTCAATCCCGAAATCCCGGGATCGCGACCATGTCAATCCCGGGATTTCGGGATCAGAAAATTGAACGGGATCCCGGAATTACGGGATCCCGGATCCCGGGATTGGATGCCCTAAGTGGTACCTCGACCTATCGCTTTCTCACGTATTGTTTGTTTTATGGGGTGCCAAAAGTTTTTTTAATGATTTAAGAGAAAATTAAAATAGACGTATACCCGCTTTTAAATTTAATAATTACTGTCGAAATTAAATAATTTTAAGCATAATTTCTACCAATATAAAAAATAGGCACGTCGATTTGCCATCGTGTAAGTAAGCAATGAGTATTTAACAACATACAGCAATTTTCTATAATTGGCTTCCTTTCGCCACAAAAATGCGATCGATTGCGGTAATATGAATGTAGCAAGTAAAAGTGCAATTATTTTGTAACGGAATTTACAGAGTAAATGGCAAAGTAATATGTAGCTATTGACCTCACCAGCACCCGTGCGTCATCAGACGACCAAATACTTTCTTTAAATAGAAATTGTTATAATTATATAATGGAATATTCTTGACACCAAAATTCATAAGTGAAAACTTTACTTACATGATTTTGAAAATTGTATTCCTTTAAGTCATATATGGGCAACCACCGGCCCGCCGAGCTATTTTGTTCGGCGCTGATTCATCTCGGCGAAGTAATAGAGAAAAAAATTAATAGTTCCAGGGAGGGATTAAATAATGGAGATGACACAGGCGCTTGCAGTTGGTCCACTCTACTAGTTCATGATCACTACCATATAAGAAATAGCAACGTGTTTTATTTAATTTAATATTACTTTATTATATAATTTAAGATTTCGACTGAAGGTGCTTGGTGGAATTTCAATAATAAATTTGAATCGTTCAAATTATGTACACTCCCACAGATTTTGTCACTAACGACCCGGGTTTCGCCTTTCGGCATCTTCAGGCGTTCAAGTGCACGGATGAACTTGAACTGACGCTTAGTAAATGAATGTTTCGTGTTTATATAATAAATAAATGTATCACTGAGTCTAAAGCCATTGATTTAAGTCTGTCAAATCGGTGCTTCCCATATTGGGGGGCCGGAAACGAGTTTCTGTGACAATCTGGAAAAAAGTATACCAAAACGAAGATTTCAAATTCCTCGGTGAGCTAAAAAAAAAACGATGTCTGGAGATAATCCGGGGAAAAAGTATAGCGAATTGAGGATTTAAAATTCCTCGGTGAGCTAATCCCAATCCCGGGATCCTACTATATGTGACCCGTGACATGATTTTTTGTTTTAATTAAATCAAATTTGACCCACTTGCGAAAAGGGTTCGCCATCCCTGCCCTAGGGCAGCAGTGACATTGTTTTTAGATATTGATTATCCGTAAGAATATAATATATCCGCTATCGCGCTGTAAGAAGTAGTCACAAAAATTGTGACGCGGCGTTCAGAGAGTCATTAAACTTGGTTGATATGTGTCCAAGTTATTGCATTTTTATTTAATAACACACGTTTTGTACTGGATAACACAAAGTAACTGTAACATACAAACTTGCAAAATAAGCGTTGCACTAAAACGGTTAAACCTGTGCATTTAGCGTTCTGACTTGTTATCGTTTGTTTCACGTGGACCCTGGTTGAGAAACGCTGATCTAGAGAACTGAAAGTAGTCAGTATAATATCAAGATAGGCATTGACCATATAACAATACGATTACTATGTACTTTCCGCATTTAAAGAATTCCTTTATCAAACTTAGTACGAGAATAATCTAAAAAAATATTCTCCTGAAATATGTGTAAATTGTCGGTTATGATTGTCTGACTATTATTGGTCGATATGTAATAATTTATTATCTAATTAATACTGAAATTTAATTATAATATTGAAAGGTATTCCAGTATTATCTCTAGTTACTGTATACATATTTGATATATTTTTTCGCAAAATTTACGCACTTTTGTGGTGTTATTAACCAAGTAAGAATCGCGAGCCCAACTGTTCAAATTCTTTTATCCATCGTTTAAACATTTTTTATTTACTCAGTTAAATCAATTTGTTTTTTAAGTGATTATAGCTACTAGTAGAGTAAATAAAATAGTTTGTACATTTTATACTTCCGTTTGTGTTTCAGGTGAATTGATAATGTAAACAAAGTCTGCGCATTTTTAATTCAATATTAAAAAACACATAAACTGAACATCAAATTAAAAACATGTGTTTCAATTCATAGCTACTTAGAATTCTGGAACAAGCATCTGCTGTGTCAGCATATTTTTGAAATTCAAAATAAATAAATACTATTGCTTGGCAATGTGCTATTATGTTCAAAGAAAAAGCGATACTATAATTTTGTATGTAAACACATTGGTTACCACATGCTCTGCTGTTTTTGTAATTAATACAGACGTGTGTTTAACACGAACAACAATAATCCTAAAGATTTCTCGAGAAATCAACTTATGTTCCATACTAAAACTTTATGTTAAGATATAAGAAATGTGCTCATTTTTTTAAATAAGCTGCTATTATTGTTAAAGATTAAAAACTATCTACGGAGTAGTTTTATTCGTTTATCATGCTTATGCCACTCATATCTTCTTGGTGCCATTTTTTTTTATGGGAGACTACCATCAGTGATCAAAATTATCTGTCGACTGTCACACATAGAATATTGAATACATAGTAGGATAGTGAAGGGACGGGAAGGGGTCCGTTTGGTTCTAAGCATATTATCTATGGTTAGGTCAAACCCCCTATAGTGAGAGGTTCCCTATAGTAACCCAGAGTTCCCTGAAGGAACTTAAGACTGCTATGGGTCAGGTACACGGACTCTCCATTAAAACAATGTGATTACATACTGTCTGCTTTCTTTATTAATAAGCTGAACAAACGTCACAGCGCTGGTTGTCCTGTCACGTGGTCTTTTCCACAGGGGCAGTGTTGGCTTCATATTAGTTCCAGAAACTGCCACCACTAAGTTACGGTCAGAACAGCATTAACGCATAATATTCAGCTTTATCGGTGCCCGAAAACGACGACAAGAAGCTTTCGAGACTCTTAATCTTCATCCTCGATAGCTTATAGATAATACGGCCCTGGCCATATTGTACGACAGCTAACAAACCTTATATTTAAAGTCACTAACAATCGATATTTTATTTGTCAAGCAAGGACATTATTTTACGATCGTCACAGGACATGCATCCTAAATCAACTTCCGTCGTACGTAACCTTTTATACAGGAAATACTCATCTTCTTGAATAACATTGTTATTTTACTATGCCTATATAAATGCGATCGTGTCGTGAATAAAACGATCTTTATCAAACAATTCCAGTGAAAGACATAAAATCTCTCATAAATAATTATGCTGTGCTTCGAATCATTCCATATACGTGCCAATATTAAAAAGACATGAACGAACGACCTTCGTTGATATTATTGATTGGATGCATTTATATATTATAGATAGATAATGCAATAAAATTTAAAGATGTTTCGACATTTTTTCAATTGATTTTTCAATATTTTTTTTAATGCTTTAATATTTCAAGGTTTCTGAGCCCAAACTACGTGCGAGTATATAACGAATTTGAATTTGGTAGCCATGGAAAACCACCTTTAAAACATTGTAATACATTTAAGATATTATATCTAAATTAAAATGTATAAACAGTTGTGTTAAATATCTATACATGTGAAGAAGAGGTCTGCACGGGCCAAAATTTTACAAAACTACCCGGTCCGAGCCCGAAAAACTCACGCCCGACCCGGCCCGGGCCCGAGTCTAATACCGCACTTGTTACCCGAACCCGACCCGAAGCCCGAAACTCCTTATTTTAGCTCGCCGAGGAATTTGAAAATCTCGATTTGCTATACTTTTCCCCAGATTATCTCTATAAGTCCTATTTTTTTTCAGCTCACCGCCCGCGGGAGCCCGCAAAAGCCCGCGGGCCAGGCCCGGACCCGTGCAGACCTCTAATGCGAAGTAAACCAGATTTGACAAAAACGGCAATTGAAGGAAAAAACACAATTTTCAATTATTGTATTGTAGAATAATTATAGTATCGATATAATATGTATTGTGCTGTAGAACGGTACTTCTTTTGGCAGGCATCTTCTCGCAAGATATGTTAGTTGTAAAAAACTTCATATCTTTGCGAAAAAAATATAATGTATTGTACATTTCTGATACATGAAATTGTTTTTTTTTTTTTTGATAAATGCGGTGTGCGATGTGTAAAATTATTATCAATAAGTCGTAGTGTTTATATGTATGTTCACCGCTGACAAAAAAATAACTATTATTTATTTAGTATTTTTTTATTAATTTTAATTGTTTTTATGACAACACACACAGTATAAAACTTGGATTAGAGGAACAAAAAAATATATAACATATTTTGTCTTGTGAATTGATATATCTGACTGCATATTGCGCACTTTCAAGTATCTTATGATTATATTTTCGAATAAAAATTCGATGTGAACGCATAACTTGCTAGATTCGACAAAAACTATTACAATCCTCTCTTCTCTTCATATATATATAAAATAATGGAAAATTTGCTTCAAGTATTCTGCATAGGTATTTTTAAATGGGTGACAACTATTTGCATACCAGCAGACAATCTCGGCGGACCATTGATCGGTTGCAAGAAACTGTTGTAAAGGTTGAGCCATGTAGATAGGGGTATTAATAACTTTTTTGTACCCATGTCCGCTCCCAGTGTAGTCAAGCAGTGCTCCGAAACCGGTGTGCCGTAGGGCAATACTAAATGTGCCGCAGCGCATTACTTCAGTGCAGAAAAGATCAAATAATTTGTTCAAACAATGATCAAATCAGAGTTATGCTAGTTGTAGTACTGAGGTGGCAATTTATATTACACTATTAAGAACGATGTCTAATGTTATTTTTACATATACCCTTATGTACATATATATAATATATTATATATATGCACATTTGAAGTGGGCTGCGGCAATCTGGAGTAAATTTTGGTGTGCCGTGGGAGAGGAAAGGTTTTGGAGCACTGTAGTGGAGGTTTGCAGGGGCCCGGCCCGCGGGCCGGGTTCGGGCGGGTAACCGCAATTGAAATTGAGCGAAGAAATTTATTTCTTTAGAAAAATATTTCAGACTATGTCTGTGTCATAAGTCAGCCATGATGATTTTAATTATTACCAGTTCTATAAAGAATCAAGTGTGATTATTTGTCTTTTGGGCTGACTGGGTAGTTTTGTTAAATTTCGCCCCGTGCAGACCTCTACAGTGTAGACTTATAATGGAGTTTATATCAACAGAAGTGTTTTTACGAGGTCTGCTTGTTACTCAGTTTCCTAACCTATATTTTTTCCGAAGGCAGTAGGACTAGAAGGATAGAGCTAGGACAGGTCTAGTGATTAGCTATTCGCCCTCGATACACCTCGTTTTTAAGATAGAATGGGTGGGAGGGGTAATTCAAGACCTCAATATCCATACTTTCGAACAGAAATTCATAAATCGATTGAAAAATCAATTTTAATATTACTTAATTATTAATTATCAATAAAAAATATTGTTGAATTTAAGTAATAAATATATTTATGAATATATTGCATCATTTTAAAATATGATGGATTATACATATATGGTGTGGTGACTTCGACTTCATGTTTTAAAAAATAAATTCAAATTCAAAATGTTTATACATGCAGATATAAAGAAATACACAAAAACTATAAATAGGTATATACAATTTTGCATTTTTTTTTTAAATCGGAGTTGGAGTCGCAGTTTATTTCCAAGGCTCCACAACTCTGCGTATATTTAATATTATTACATCATTATGTACTTGTGTTTTGAAGCCATATGATAATAATTATTAGGTATGCTATATAAAAATATTGCAAAAACACATTTATATTACAAGACTTTCAATGGATCAATTAACATAAAAAAAGAATAGGTAAGCAAATAAACAGGAATGCATCAATGGCTAATTAAAATGAAAATATTATTTAAATATAATGATAATCAGGTTGGTACTTGTAATGACATATTTTATGCATAATATTAAATTTATTGCAAATTTTTATTTATAACAAAATGGCTTGTTATAACGGAGGAATATATTAAAACAATTTTTATTGATATGTCACGCACATTGATAACATTTTTTTATAAACAGCATGTTAGAATGCGGATAGATATTTAAAAGTACTGCCACTATTTATTAGTATATTGTATTATACAATGTAAAAAACGTAACGATTGATAAGAGTGAATAAAACTTCAAATAATATTTCATAAATTACAATATAATGAATGTCAAATAGGGGAAACATTTTTGGTATATTATTATAATACACCTCAAATAATGCACGAATTTTTCAAATTTAAATTTAGAATTATCGTTAGAAAAATATCAGAATCGTCAAATAACTATTGTATATCATTAAAGTAATTCCTCCGCAAAAAAAATTACTTTAAAATAAGTTTTTTTATCGTTAGTTACATAACAATATAAAATGAATATTGATTTGTTATTCCAATCGCTCATCATATTTTCATTTTCGTCAAGATCACCTCTCATTAATACCAAACTGATATCCATAATTAAAGGATTGGAATCAATAAATAAGTCATATTAAAAAAGCAAAACACGTGACACAGGTCGGCTAAAGTTGTAAAAATAGTATTCATAACATAACGTCTATCAGTAAGTACAATAATTATAGTATAAATAGTAAAGACAAATAAAAATTTTAGTAGACCTAAAAAACAACAATTTAGATATAATGTATGACACTCTTGGGGAACACAGCTTACTCCAGTATAAATAAAATAGCTATAATTCGGCTTTATATAAAGGCAGAGCTGGACCACGGAGCAGTGAAGTAACGGGATTTCGCCCAGAGTAGAGCAGAGAAAAATTGTAGTGCTCCCACCTCCAAATATTTAAAAAAATATATTTTTATTAAATTACTACATATCGACTTAAGTCAGGTAAAAGGACGAAATCCACAAAGAACAATTTTTACAGTATAGAGAAAAACGTATTTTTAATGGTTTTGTGCTCAAGTCAAAATATTATATAACAACCTTGAAGTTTTTCGCAATATTCACAGGCCCTTGTTTTATCAAAAAAAAAAATTTAGATACTAATCGGTATTTGCAGCATACATCCTATTGTTAGAATGTGTATTAAATTAAATACATTGTGACTTTTTCTGCGCCAAAGTTAATGTTGATTGAGAGAAGACAGAATTTGTCTTCTCGCACTTAACTTAATTTAATGATGATAGATGATTTGCTGTCGGTCATATTTTATTATAATGTAAATAACGGTGAAGATTTATTAGATTTAGTCAAGCTTTTTCAGGATGTATGCAATTCTATTTTCTAATAAAAGTATGGTACATAACATTTATATGTATATTATTCTTATGGAAACTTTTTGCCCGGAGTTGGAGCGAAGCATAAAGCGGACCTGGAGAAAATTCTTTGATACCGGAGCAGAGCAATTGAAAAAATTGTCCGCTGCAAGCCTCAAGTCAAATAAAATGTATGTTTTAAAACGAGGTTTAGTCGGGGATTTTTTTTATTGTTCTGTTAAACGATAAAGAACACTTATTATCGCCTGTGTGTACAGCCCGCTGTTGATTGATTGTGCACGATCTAAAACCATAAGTTTTGGAAATAAAACTATTTCATACAATATTATGCAATTTAAAAAAAAATCTGATACATATGTGTAAAATTATTCTGTCATTGGCAATGACAGAATAATTAAAGAAAGTGATTAAAAGAGTACTCGAGTGAGAATTTCGATGTGTTCTATAAATGAATAAACGAAAACATTCTATTTTTTATTTATTATTTATAACACCTTTTTTAGTTACCATCGAACTGTTCCTATGCTCATTTGAATAATAAATATATCCGATTCCCAGTGGGTGACAACGAAATGTGTATGCTCTTTGTGATTAATATAGTTAAACATTAACTCCAAAGATATTGTATTATTTATAATACTACATCAGAAGTCCAGCTTAAAAAAAACTATTGAATAAGAATCATTGAAAAAAACTCAAATCATAGATCATTTTTAATCTGACACAAAGTGATATATGTACATATTTACGGACATACAGTGGAACCTCTCATAACGAGTTTAATTCGTTCTATAAGCTTACTCGTTATGTGAAACACTCGTTATGCGAAACAATTTTTCCCATATAAAACAATAATATAATAATGCGTTCCATGCCGAAGAAAAAAATCATTTTTTATATTTTTAACGTGTATTCAAGTAAAATTACATCCTTATAAATCGTTAAGGAGCACAACAACCTGGAATGCGATTTTGATTTGACAAATAATTAATTCTTTTTTACTAGCAGACATTTTTTTTTGCCGCCGCTTCAAAATTTGGTGAAAATATGACAGCATTATCATTGAATAAATTTCTAAACCGCATAACCACCTCCTTATTACGGTGATGCTTCTCAATGTACGATGCAACAGTTTCACATGCTTTCAGCTTTTCTCTTATTGCGCCAGAAGATTGTTTCTCTGCTACTTCCTCCTCCTCCACTAATAATCTCTACTTCATAACTTCTTGCTGTGAAAAACAATGCAACTCTGCTTTTCGCTGGTCAGCTCTTTTACAAGCTCATCAATATCGTTGTTTTTCACCTCCAGTTCTATGGTATTGGCCAACGATGCAATCTCGCTGACTGTAGACTCCACATGTACTGATTCAAGAGCCTCAAAATCTTATTCGACAACGCTCCTTGGTTCTCTCGGTAACTTGGTGAGGGTTCTTTTGGTAACGCTTTCCCACACCTTGTGAAAGTGATCTTTCCAGATTTTTTTTTTTTTTTTTTTAATATTTGACATTACAGCTTACGCCAATGCGTCAAATATTTTTAAAGTTTTAAAGTTGAAAGATCATACGAGATATACTCGATGAGAATTTTTGTAAGTCACATGAGATTAACTCAAGGAGAATTGACGTCACAAACACCCATGTCTTAGATCTCAATTGAAAAATTGAAAAAATCCAATTTGACAATGTGACCTTACCGGGAATCGAACCCGGACCCCCCTGATCGGTAGAGCAAGCTCTAACCAACTAGACCACAGCGGGCGACATTAGCATTATGCGTTACTCGTTATGCGAAATATCGCTCGTTATGGGAGCATTTTTTCACAATCTGTTTTGATAGTTATGTGAATTACTCGTTATAAGAGGTATTCGTTATAAGAGGTTCCACTCTACTATAAATTAATTTGTCGGAGGCAGTCTAACGTAGCGATGTCGATATATTTTAATTCTTTGATTTCTATTAAATAATTAGCTGTCAATTCTAGCAGGATTAACATTTAATTATAATAAAATAATAAAACTGGTTTTACGGTCAATACTTCGTTGTGTTTATTTTCCTAACAATCTTTTAAAATTTTCTCGAATAATATAACATACTATTATAGAATATAGATGAATTTCTTTAAAACTCTTTTATATTAATACGGAATAGAAATTTCACCGTATCGGGCTAATTCCATTTTAGTAGGTTTTGGAGATAGTTTCACAAAAACGCATTAACTTTTATGTTTTATTTCCAAGCGATTTCTGTCCAAAATAAAATGTTGTATTATGTAAAACTGTATTTTGGATTAGATTGGACAGTTGTGTACAGCCATGGCAATCGTCTATATCTATAATATGGGGCTTTGGTACAGCGAATGGCAAACTCCCTCAAAAGACTCTTGAAGGAAAACCTGCAGAGCCCAGAGTTTTCGTGCAGAATTTGCATGCTTTGTGTCATATGACTTTCAGCAGGCTGAAGAGTATCTTTAGACATGGAGGATTTGTCTTGAGGAGATCAGACCAGATGCTGGTTTTTAGTACACACAATAACATAATATGTAGTCCTATAAATTATATACAGAAAATGTGCTAGTTTTTCTTTGGAATATACCTTTAATAGACACAAAATGTGGATTGTTACGTTTTAGATTAACGACAAAAAATTGAATAATTTGGCAATGACGGTTAGTCTCATTACCCAATTAACGATGCAATTAGAAAATAATTTATAGGTACCAAAAAGCTTTAATCATGAAGAGATGGTCGCTGTTACATATTCGTGAGGGTCGGCTGCCTTTGAGTTGATAATCACTGTACTGGCAGAGATTGGCGTTCTCTATACCTACCTGATAACTGATTACTTTTCGTCGAATGACGCACGTAGATCAGGTGTACATTATGATTTACATATTTTTCCATGGACACGATGTGCCTATGGATTCAAACAGAGTGTGGAAACATTTCGGCTTTTTCCTACAACAACACGTTTCACATTTGTAAAGGTAAACAAATAATTGATATTTAAGCATTCGGTATATCAGTCGCTAATAACTTAATCAGTGAATCTTGAAACTCTTTGTAAGACACTTATTTCTAAAACAAATCGTTTTAGAACAGTAAATATGTATGATAAATTAGTCATTACAAACTATTAAAATCTTTTCTCACAAATAAAATCGAAATTGGTACGATAATGCCTGACTAGGATGACGCTTATAGGGTAATCCTCCATTTCAAAGGACACTGTAAAACGTAAACTTACCATCAAAAACAGTGTCTGATATTTAAATAATAATTTAATAACTGGATATTTATTTATATTGTAATTTTACTAATATATTCAAAATGTTTTTTAAGTATAATTCTTCCGAAGTAGTTTTGTTTTACCGCTATATATTAAGTTGTCTCGTAAGTCTTAATGTATTTTTAGCGTAACTTTAAAGAGGTGGAAATATTAAAGATTTCTAAAGTTCTAAAATAGATTAAATTAAGATTTCGACTGAAGATGCTTGGTGGAATTTCAATATTAAATTTGAATTGTTCAAATTGTGTACATTCCGACATAATTTGAACGATTCAAATTTAGTTCTTAAATACATTTAAATTGTTAATGGATGCATATCTAGTCTTTGAAAAACCTTAAGCACCGTTAATCCTGAATCTACTTTGATAATAGCACTTAAGTCCTCACTTTTAGTCAATTGAGACCTACTATCCTAATTCATAGATTATTTTTCAAAAATTAAACTTGACACTTTTTTAATTTTACTACATCACTACCTATTGCAGAACATATTTTTTCGAAAACCATACATCCGTTATGTTCAGGCTTGAATTTATACAATATAATGTACCGAAACTGTACTTTTTTAATTTTTTTGTTTGGTGTTAATCAAAACAATTTTTGTCACTAAATACCGAAAGAATACTGAAGATATCATAAATTTTAAAAGAAAAAGCATATTGCACGTGTATTTAAAAGGCTCGTATTTTTCCGTGCATTGGTGTCCATTAGGGCTTCCAAACCGGTTTAAACCGAAACCGGTTAACCGGTTTATCGCATATTTTGAAAAAAACCGAAAACCGGTTTATTTCACGCGGTTAACCGCGTTTTATCAACAATACTCTTTTCTTATTTTTCATTTTATTTTTCAAAAAGAAAAATCTTTTACAATGAATATACTGCGTAGAAGCGGAAACCATTTACATAACACAAGAAACATGCATATGAATTTTATGAAAAAATCTAATTATTTCTCAAAGTTGTCCATGTTGTGAACAGATATGACTTTTTCAAATAGTTTAATATTTTTTTCGTAATTATTGACAACTATTTATCAAAAGACGTAATGATTCTTACATGCACGTCACTCAATAACCTTTATTGTAAATTTGACAAATCATATAAATCTTGAAAAAACTATTAATAAGGATACTATATATAACTATGTACCACTTTAAAACGTATACAATTTAATTAATGAGTAATAATATACATCTCCTTACCCACTGTTATTTTTTTGTGTGCTTGTTAGTAGATATATTCTTCCTTTGCATGATTATTGCATTATAATTATTCTAAGTTTACTTGATTTTGTCTTTAAATCAACAATGCAAAAGATCGCTGCTTTAAATATGATGTTTTAAATTATTGTACGAACCTTTTTTTCTGCATCATAATGCAATATGTGAAAACTAATACACAAGAGTTAATTGTAAAGTTTTACCTAACGGGGGGTCAAAATTATTCCAAGAACTTTGTCCCATGTCACTTTTACTGTATTGTTCAATTATATGGTTGGTTTTTGTCAATTTCAAACGTTTCCGTTTGCAAAACGTTCACAAAAGATGCAGTAGTATTTTATAGGTACTCATCCTTTCTCAGTTGTCATTAAATTAATACCAGATGTGGCTAGAATTTTACAGTCTCACAAGGTCGAGGAAGTAAGTTAAATAATCAACAATAGAACGGACAAACCTAGTGGATGTTTTATGACCCAGTAGAGTTTAATCCCAATATATTTACTTAAGTATTTTTTAATGCGGAAAAAATGTTTCTTTTTAATAAAAAAATATGAGATTATTGATAGTTTCTCAGTAATATACAAATTGCTTATACGCAGCGATTATGAGGTTATAGAAAATTAAGAAGTCATTGATATTTTTCAGGTAAATAGCACAATATATATCTTAACTAGAACAATATAAAAAATATATTCAAATACAGCTTTGCTTGGTGCCTATTTTTGATTGATACAATTTTTGAATTCAAATTTGTAGTTTTGTGATATATAACATTTTCGATGCATTGTTTTTTTACGAATTATTTTCTTGAGCAATAGATAAACAAACACACTGTGAACTATGATTTTTTGAATATAATATTATGTAAGTAATTTTGAACGTGATACGTAAATGAAAATTTTAGTATCGTATAATACCTATATGTATAAATAAATAATTGTTCAGAAAATAACATATACCCAATAAATAATTGATGTTATCATAAAATATAATTATTATTGTGCTTGTTATCCTCAATTATAATTTAAGTATTATGGTCTTATCATGATGAACATGATAACGCCGAGTCCACGGGCGAGTGGTCAACGTCGTTTCTTTGGGTTGCGGACCAAACGAGCTCGAGTCCCAGTACAGACGGATTTTTGCAATCAGTTGATAGATTTCTTTTCTATGGTATGGATGTCTGTGATGCCTAATATTCTATTCCACTATCCCTTAAATTACTATGATTTAGTGAGAATGATCAGCCACACATGTTCTAGCCATAACTTTCAATCTCTTCTCTCTTCGAAAAAAGAGGGAGTTGAGCAACTGAGTAACAAGCAGTTCTCGTTAAAAAATAATTGTTTGAGTCTATATGCTTCAAAGTGGGAGTGGAGACATATAAGCTAATATTATTCTATTCAACTATATTTTTGTCTAAGCATTGGATGTCCTATCTAGTCGATATGATTAAAAAAATAAATGCATTTATTTGATGATCTTTCTTTTGATGAGTTTTATTATCAAGTTCTATTTTTTTATTTGACATATTTTATCATAAAATATTTTTCCAGATTTGATTGTCATTGTTGTATATATATATTCAGGGCTTTTTTTTACCCTAAAACGCGGCGGAACGGCGTTCCGGCACCTTTTTTTTCTCGAGAATTTTAATAAATGTTTAATTTAATTAAATTTTTTCTATTTTAAAATATGTATATTTTGTTTTATTTTCTATGCATTATATGAAAAGCCGTCATTAATTCTATCAAAATGATATTCGAATATATAATAAATAAGATACCTTCTCAGAAAATACTCGAAAAAAGTGCGTTCCGGCACCTTTTTTTTCAAAAAAAAGCACATAATATATGTATAAATAAAATGCCTTCTGTTTTCCATCTACATATAAGATAAATATCGATTTTTCATTATAATTGGAGCATTTATGACAAATATTTTTTAAAAAATCCAGAAAATTTTTTTTTTGCATACCTACCTAATGAAAATACGTTATATTTCGGTTTAAACCGGTTAACCGGTTTTATTACCAGAAATAAACCGAAAACCGGTTAGTTGGAAAGTCCGGTTAATTGGAAGCCCTAGTCTCAATTTATATTAAATGGTCATAATATTAGGACCTCAATTTCAAAACCTTCCTAAAGACCATTTATGATTTTTTTCAAACTTTGATGCCAACTTGTCTTCTATTTCAATATCTACACAATCAATAAATTTTCGATTTCAAAACCTCTCTAAATACAGAGAAAACGTGTTTAGTCGCAAAACTTACTCAAATCCAAAAAGCCAACAGTTTTTTGCATTTTGTAAATAGTCATTGTATATCGTCCCCCCTCCCCCTTACCTCCCATTTTTATTTCATTTTTATTACAATATATCAGAATAGTAATATAATTTCTAACGGTTTAACCCGTTTGATCCAACTCATTAGATAATCATTTCTTAATGTAAATGTCATTTGTATTACCATTATCGTTTGTATGTTTTTCTATCATCCCCTCCCACATTTTATTTGATTTTCATTATAATATATAAGAAGAGTTAAAATTAAAATTATTCATACTTAAGCAGACATTTGCGAAAGTAGTTGTCCGAGGATGCCTCTGAAAGAGGCGAAACACGTGTCACATTTTGTATTCAATACGTGGAATAATCTAAGTTATTTTTATGTTTTATATTAAAATGAACTTTCACAGAGTTACCGCCGAATCTATCGAAAGTATTTAAAAGTAATTTAAATGAAATTTAAAAAAACCTAACCTAACCAAAATGTTTTAAAATATTCTGGCCTAAAATTGATTCAAATTCAGACCATTTAATTTGCTCCCTATTTAAAATACGCAGACTTATGAGACAACATATTATAATCATATTTTTGAGGAATAATTGGTTATATTATTTGTTACCTTTGAACCTGGAAACTGGCAGATACAAAAAAATCAACACATATTTCTGACGAACAATGTATCTTGTTTTATTACACTTTATTTTGGTTGGTGAGATAATGAGAATTGATCTTTATATAATCGATTTTTTTAAACCACATCCGCTCCAAACGGACTGCAAATGTTGTTAGTTTTTTTTTTAAATAATAATAAAAAAACGTAAATATTAAGATTAGCTAAGTATGCATGGTTACAAAATAAATGCTTGGTGTAATATAATATATACACTTACATACGTATTTTATTATACGTTACTGGTGACCTTTGCATGGTAAATAACCGGGGATATGATGATTC
This sequence comes from Himalopsyche anomala, assembly GCA_031772345.1. NCBI lineage: Eukaryota > Metazoa > Arthropoda > Insecta > Trichoptera > Rhyacophilidae > Himalopsyche > Himalopsyche anomala. Next base: position 20,032,815 of record CM062826.1, on the reverse strand, counting down.
TCGAATCGTACCCACTGGGGCTTCCAATGCCTAACTCCCGGGATCCCGTTCAAACTGACGTTCGTTTAATCTCGGGATTTCTAGATTTACTTTCAGATACTATTCAGATAACCTATACGTAAATATATGTTTTTTATGATGTCTGGATTTTTGATAAATTAGAGCCTCAAAATGAATTGAAAAAAATAATTCTATGCCCAAATATGATCTAGTGAAAATAGCTTTACCACAGCAATCACGAGGGGTTGGGTTTCCCGGAAAGCTCAACACCAAATAAGAAATTATTCAATTTCAATTTTAGGTCTTGAACATCGGTTTTTGTCTTCTGCTCGAATTGATCTCAAGCAACTGGCTGTCGAAAAATAAAAAGACTCTGCCAAATTGGCCGTTCACTATAATCCCTGATATTTTTTCCATTTAAAACTGGGGATAAATTAAAAAATATGACAAGAAGAAATTATGGTAAATGATCGATCCTGAGACTTTGGGGTACAAAAATTGGTCATCCCGAAATTCCAAATCACAATAAAAGTTCGAAATTGCATTCCCTAGTACACACGGTACGGTGTGTTGTTATTTACCAACTTTGATATATATAATACACTAAGCCTCCCCCCATATATGTATAGAAATATATTGTATCTTCAAACAACTTTATCCACACAAAATCTAGACAGTCAAAAATATGTCATTATTTGACAAAACTATTAATTGCAATGAAAGGAAAAATACATAACTTTATTTACAAACTCGTATGGTAATGTGTAACGTCTAATGAAACATTAAATTAAAAACTGCCTAAGAATACAATAATAACTATTGCGTTAATAGAATGAGTAAATTAGTTGTGGAAAATATTCAGTAGCATAAGTACTAAGTGAGTAGTAAACAAAAACTAGGCGCCCATCAAGTAGAGAATCTATTGCCATCATACTGCTACGTGATATTTCGAAACGCCCGTGCACATTTGATAAAGTTTATTGAACATCCATTATGTATCACCAACAATTTATTATTTTCCGGTATATTTTAAATGCATTATAAATAATAATTGTGTTTGATGCTGCATCACTTTCGATGCATATTAATATGACGCAAGTATGATCTTCGCAATCAAAGTGATTCTAAAACGTTTATAATATCTCAACTGTCATCAATATTATAGAATGTATGAAAAACGGCGTAACGAAATAAATAATGGTTGACACTAGGACTCATCCAGTGTCATTTCTGTGTAAATGCAAGATTATTGGATTACCTAGTCGTAGTCGATAAGAAGTTCATTGAACAGGTTTATTTTCACCGAAAATTTCATGTAACAGTTGGTATTAGTGGACCGACTGTTGATCAACATAACGTCACTACTAAAACTTTAGTTAGTGAGTGTAAATTCAACAAATGATGGAATATTGACAACAGGGAAAATGCAAAAATGTCGAAATTTTTAAAGTCTACTGTAAATTAATGTTAAATTATCGGCTATAAAAACTATTTACTAACCGTCAGTTCTAGTTCATCTGTGCACTTGAATACCTGAATATCCTGATAGGCAAAACTCAGGTACGTTACAGACAAAAAAAATCGTATGAAAATGAAAATTTTAACGATTCAAATTAAACAATGAAATTCTATCAACCACCTTCAGTAGCTTCGGCTTTCAAATTCTGCATAATTTTTTACTACTACCAAAGTCAAAATTAAAAAAAAACACTGGTGATTTCATTACATAAAACTAAAAGAATTAACTGATAGTTTTATAATACGGGTAAACATTTTATTCTTATAACTATAGTAGTAAACCTTGAGCCTTAATATAAAGTAAAGTAAATCTAGTAAAACAGCAATTCTTAAACGCACTAAAAGTGAGTTGCTATGATAGACAAAAACATTATTGTTGTGCTGACATCAACAAAAAATATTTTGCAATATATTCCTCGTTTCGAAATGAATTAGATACATAACCATTTTTTAATATATTCGATAGTAATCTCGTTGTGTTTTATAGGCTGGTGTATTGTTAAAAAATCAACAACTGATAGGTAAATGAAAATAAATCATTTACAAAATAATGGTTTTACTGTTTTCAGGCATACAATTATCAAATGACAAACTCGGTTCAATGTTTTCAAGAGTGTTTCACTTTTCAAATGAGCAATAATTTTAAAAGACGGTAAAGGTAACTTTCAAACTGAAATTCGAATCCAGTTTTGTCATATAAATCATCGGAATTGGTATTATACAAATTTTGCAGAAAAATTAAATCCCACAAAAACTCGATGTGCTACAGACAAGTTTTTGACGTTTCTAAAAACAGCCCAAAATTTCCTATCGGAATCAGCTATTCACGTTAAAAGGACAACATTTGTGTTGATCATTGTAATTTATAGATACTTACATTTATTATGCACTGCATAGTTTAAGAAACACTCAATTACCATCATTATTAAAATAATCAATTAGTGATTAATCGATTTGACCTATCGGAAATTATAGAAGTGTGTCGCTAGAGGCAATATTATCAAAATAATGCAATAAGGAATTTCCCACATTAAAAACGCATTTTTTACTATCGTAACTGCTACAAAATCAGCACATTAACATTATCAAGTGCATTGAATCGTTTATTGTACTTAATTATTTTCGGTAAACTCATTGCAATATTTATTCACCATGCATATTGTTTTGTTTGTTTTACATGATTTATTAACATAGAAATCGATAAATCATTAACTTAAATGTCTGTGTCTCGAGATCGGTGACTGCACTCGAATGATTATTTTTTATTCACAGATTTCGACAGGCTTGTGACACTTGGTGACCTTCCTGTCCAGAAAAAAATTACTAGCTGCAGTGTTAACTCTCAAAGACAAATCAATAATTTACAGAGTTGAATACCCCACGATTAACCAATAGGGCAATAACCCTAAGGATGTAAGATCATTTAAACGTGTTTTGATATCTTATAACAAAACTTTAATTCAATGTTTAAAAGTGTCATATCATCAAGGGTGTTTTTTCATTATAAGTAAAACATGCTATTTATAGTATCGAGCCCAAGTTTAAAAACAATTATGTATTCTATCAATTGACCATGAAACACTAACATATTTAAAACATAAAAAGCAGTATTTAGCAGTTAAATTTAAATTATAAAAACCCTGTCGTAAACAGACGTCATTCTATAAAGTTTAATCTTAATTTTCATACAAAAAATAACGAAATGAATTGAGAATACTTATTATTTTTTTACAAATGTTTATAAATACAACGATAATTTTATTTCATGTTTATTAAATTTCAGGGATATTCAACTAATGTCTTTCAATATCAATCGTCTAATGATACCGAACATAATTGATGTTACACAATTTTTCAATGTATTGCACGCATTAAATTTTATTTTACGGTTTCCTTTACTTTGCTAAAATGTCTTTTCTCTAATTTGAAAATAATTTATGGTAATTACTATAACTACTTACTATAAAAGATTGAAATTTCAGTAATAATTAGTCTTCAGTTTTTTAAACATATTTAGATTTTTAGCATATCGATTATATTGTATGTGTTCAAACCAAGGTTGTGGAGTCGGAGTCGTGATTTATGGTCATTCAGGCGAAATTAAAGTCATCAAATATCTGACTCCTACTTAGGGCTTCCAATTAACCGGACATTTAAACTAACCGGTTTTCGGTTTTTTTTAAAATAAATAAACCGGGTAACCGGTTTAAACCGGATTTATTTTCAAAAAACCAATTTTAGTACTACACTTACCCATTTTTCAAAAAAAAAGTATTAAGATTACTTAAAAACAGTCAATAAGTGCATACAGATAGAAAGTAGATAAAATATATCGCTGTTTTCGTTTAAGAAGGTCACGGGTTCGAATCCCGGTACAGACAGTTTTATATATATTTTTTAAATTTATAAATCGATTTATGAATTTCTGTTTGGAGGCATGGATGTTTGTGATGTCTTGAATTCCCCCCTCCGACCCGTTCTATCCTGAGCATGGAGCGTAATGTGAGCGACTAGCTAATCACTTGTCCTGTTCTAACCCTACCCTTCGATTTTTACTATCTTTGGAAAAAGAAATGTTGATCAGCTGAGTAACAAGCAGTTATCGTGAAAGAAATTGAAATAAACTCCACCAGGAGTCCATATGCTTCACACTGGGAGTGGGTATGGTTAAAAAAATATTTTTATTTAAAGAAAATATTTATTTTTAAAAAATCTTGTCATTTAAGTGTCATCAAATGATGATTTTTTTGGTGTTTAGCTATTTAATACTTTAGCTTATAAATGGTATTTTTAAATAATAAAACACTCTTTTATACTAATTTCACATTTATCATTTTAGAAATCAGTTGAGAATACTCGTCATGAGTGATTGAGTGAAATATATCTTAAATAAAAAACATTTTTTATTGAATAACCATGTAGTACATATTGTATATTAATATACCTCATTATACAGGCTAAGAATTAAATGAACTTTCGGTTAGATCATTTTCACTTATATGTAGTGTAGCTCCCCATAGAACTTAGTTTGGCTACAATATTTTATTTTTGAATTAAAATAAAATATAATACGCACAGATGGTTGTGATAGCATATTTAAAATATATTAAATATGTATTTTGTGATATTTTCAACGAAATCAAAAATCAAGTTCACTTTGTACCAGTGAAAACCATCCAATCTACAAGCGCAATTATTTTTAGTATAATATATATACCCTATTATAAATATTAGTAATTTTGTCAGTAACTACCGATTTCCTAGCGTCCTAACAATTGTATGAATAACATTGTCACATTTTTAAATAATTATTTAAAAGAAATGGAATACATGTTACATCTAGTGTTCAATTGTATGACACTTCGAATACCTACTTCCGCGTCTTTATTTTTTCTTTTGTTTGCCGCATGTGCATATTGGAAAGACATGGACCCTTAAAAGTAGCCGACGATTTATGGCACCGATTGTTTGAAAATAAAAATAAAAACATTTTAAAATTGAATTGTTTTATAACTTGAAGGAAGTAATAAAACATGGGTTTGGTCACTTCAACCTTTTTGTGTGTATGCTGCAAAAAAAGTGAATACAAATTGTCATCTCTTTAAGCTCAGGTACTGTTCGTTTTCGATTCGTTCACGTTCTCGGGATAATAGCAATCGTATATATTATACAATATTTAAGTTATATATCCAATATTATAATGTTAATAATTATAAATAATCTGATTTATAAAAATCAAATGAATACGTGAAAAAAATGTAGATTATAAATTTGTGTTTACTAATATTTAAATTACTTTGTATCAGTACAAGTTTTCGGTTCGGATATTTTTTCATTTAAAAGATATAATGATGAACGTATTTATGTGTATTTTTGGTTCAATAAGGTTCACTTGTACCATATTGATATTATGAGAATCCTTTCGTATTACAGATATTTGATTGAAAGCAGTATAGTTGTCTATGATTACGACTACATACTTATTATTGATATGGCACAGAAATTAGACAATTGAACAGTACAATACTTTATTATTTTGTACTATCTATAATACTATTATTACACACAACATTTTTAAATATTTATACTCTACATTCATATGTTTCACTATTATATTTATTCACATTATATTTATTCTCTACATTCATATTCACCACGAGCTTTTATTAAACTATTCATATAGTTTAATAAAAGCTCGTGGTGTTCAAACCAGAAAAAGATTTTTTAATTAACCCGGTTAACCGCCCAAAATAAACCGGGTTTCGGGTTTTTTTAAAACACCCGAAAAACCGGTTAACCGGTTTCGGTTTAAACCGGTTTGGAAGCCCTACAGTCCTACTCCTTTATTAATCTGTGAGTGTACGAAATCGCACACCTAGTTTTAGACTATAATAAGTAAATAAATTGACATTTTGAATTAATAATCCAGACACTTTTAAATATCATTATTTGCATTATAAAAGACTTTTTACAAGTCTAAATGATTAAGGGAAACGAAGAGAGGTTCAAATGAAATATGGAGTTGTCTTTACCGTTTTTTGAAAAGTGAATGTCTACATAAGAATGTGCATTTTTGGTAAAATATCTACTATGCGTAAAATAAGAATAGCTATTTAATTATACAGAGAGTATTAAGGTTACATGGCAAGCAATCTAAATCATACATTTCAAAGAAGAATCACGCGTAGTTGAGTGTATGAATCGATACAATTATCCCAGAATGTAATTTTTTAGCTTGTCATAGCTTAAAACTAGTGGTGCAATAAATACCGCTATCATGATCAAAATGCATTTAGCAATTTGTCGACAAAATCAGGGCTTCGAACTGGAACTGAACCGAAAACAAAAAACCGTTAAAACCGTTATTTTTACCGTAACGAAAACCGGAACCGAACTGATATATATATATTTTTACTTGAACTGGAACGAAAAAAATAGCGGTTCGAAGCCCTGGTCAAAATACAGCTTTGCTGTGTAATACGTATATTTGGCAATAATGTAGTAGGGGTGTGGTCAACGTGGGGTATTTTTACAAGTCTTTCTTACGTTAAATTGTGAGATCGCGCATCAGAATATCGAAATAAAAACATTCAATAAATTATTGATTGTCCAATTGATTTATACATGTATATCCAGAGGTGTGGATGTCTGTGATCTTCTCACGAGGTGTCTGTGATCGACAAGCTAACTATCTGTTCCTCATAACTCTTCTTAACCATCACCGATGTGCAATGTTGAGAAATGTACGTTAATTCAGTTAACATGAATCCGTTCAGATGGGACATCACTTAAAAAAATATATTTTCAATTCGTTGAAATAAGTCAAGTCGGGATGAAAAACAAAGCATAAACCTGTTGGCATTTGAACAACTACAGAGCACCAGTTTAAGCTGCGACGAAAGAGTTATTATAATAGTTCAACATTGGTATCGACGCACTCTAAATGAGAATACATACGTCAGTTGAGGTAAAGTAAATAAAAAGTTGTCCAATTCCGTGTCATTAGACTTTGTTGAGAATATTTTATAACAATGAGCGAGAAAACACACGGCCGAGTTCAATCTTTTATTCAGAGATTACGAGAAAAACAAATTGACAGTCCGTATTCTAAATAGTATATTTACGTCACGCTTATCTTACCATAGATTGTGTTGAAAAATAATGCAAATGTTATTGTAACCCCAGTCTAAAATTGTTTCAAATACATTCGAGAGATCTTGGTCAGTGACCAGATAGGAAGTGAGGTGACACTCCAGCTGACGCAAGTCGACCCACGTCTTTCGTATACATACTTGACATGATATGTAATAAAGTTTTTTTTAACACAAATGACACGATATTAACTTATATAACGCATTTTGAGATAAGATTTAGTATTTAGTTAATTTATTACTATAATTATCTCGGTTTCTTGTGTAAATTAAAAAAAAAAGTAATATCGTAACCCATCGGGGGTGAAATTATAGTTGCTATTTATTTTTTGTCCACAATATTACTCGAGGATAGTTTTCCAGCTATTCATAATTTCATCAGACAGGTATGCCAATTTTATTTCAAATAAATTGTCTGATAGTCAAACATTAACTTACAGCGATTAATAAACGAATTTAATTTAATTAACTGTAAAGAGGAATATCGATCCGATTCAAATCGCCATATATGTATATTACAAAAGAGTGCTATTTCTATATATAGCCTCTATAAAACGCTTTGCAAAAAGAAAAAAACCTGGCGACTCGGAAGTCTTATCGTTAGATTTCAAAGGACTCTCAAAAGCTGTAAGTAATTGAGCGCGAGAACCTCCTTAAGATTTTCTTTCCTTTCAGCAAAGATATTATCTCTGACTGTGTCAGATTTGACACAATTCAAAGCCTACGCCGAGAAGGGCATATATAACACTTGGATGAGTGGATGACAGTAAAACGCCTCACGTTTTTTACACCTGAGTGAAGACTAAAATTGTGAATTCTTTGCGTTTAGATAGTTGGTTTTCATAATATTTAAGTGTTTTTAGTCAGCGATTGACGTTAGAAGGAAGATAACCGAGCAGAGTAGAAGGAGTTCGTTAAGAATCCCAAGGTTCGCACCAGACTATAGAGAATGAGAAGAAGAAGTTTATGGAAAATGGAATGCTTTGTAAAATAGTAATAAATATAGTCAAGATTAACCGTACGTCTAATTTATTAGTGAAAATTCTAATTATAGCGAAAAACATTTGTTCTACGGTGGGTAACTCCATAAAATAATTTATACTAGGTAAAACATAGAAACGTGATTAGTTCTAAACATGTTCGATTGTCATTTATGTATAACGACCAGGGCTGTTCAGTCGTTCAAAAATAAGATGACTCCAGCCTTAACGACTTTAATTATTTGTTTAAGACTTAATAGCATGCAGTTGAATACACATTTTTTCAAGGATTCGAAACTATTATTTTTGTTCGAATCCGATTCCAACTGAAAATAGTCCAACTCCACAACCCTGATCAAGACATCGATAAAACTATTGATGGCTTATTTGTTACTGTTTAACCTTAAATAATTTTTAACTTTATAAGTAAATTTTAATTCAACTTGTACAAAAAGAAAATGTTACGTCTGAAAATGAGTCCTTCTAACAAGTGATTGATTTAAATTTTAATATAAAAAAATTAATTATAAATAATATTGTTATCATTATTTTATTATTCATCAGCGATTTTAAGCCACTCATTCTTCTCATTTCATAATAGCACTTTGACATTATCAGATTGACGCAATTGAGTGTTGACAGTATGCAACAATTTTTCAAAAAGTGTAGTATTTTTATGCCGATATTACGTAAAAATACCAGATAAAATGCTATAATTCATTTTGAAGGCAATGAAAATTTGCATGCACGTCATAATACTGCTCTTTTTTTTATTAAATTGCACCGCTTAGGACAGGTATTACCAACCCCGAGCCGACTAATTCCGGTGCGCCCGCCAACTAATTTAGGCAAATCGTTAAATTCCTAGGATTTTGGATCTGAAAAAAAAACGAGTCACGGTGACATTTTGGGCAAATCGGTAGTAAATTCCTGGGTTTTGAGATTTTCAAAAAAATGTGGTGCTCTCCGCCTTACCAGTATTTTGGGTTGCGCTCTATAGTCCAAAAAGGTTGGTAGCCCCTGGCTTAGCACATAGACTTAAAATGGGTATTTAAAACAATTCACTCTCGGACACAGAGACGACGCTAGATATTTGGCCTCGCTAATGAGGCTAAATGGCTTGGACAAGATTGTATTTTTTTGCTCTCGTTATAAAATTGTGCTTGGACATTTGGAAGTTTCTCCAGATTTACCGTTACAGGTGATCGCCTGCTCCGCTTGTACGTAACGCTGTCACTGATCGGACATTTTTTTTTATATACCCATTTCTGCTCCAGCGCCATTAGGAGGAACCAGTGCCAGAACTTTTTATACGAGAACCTGAACCTCTCTTTTCCAAAGAGAGTAGTAGAGATAGGGCTAGGACAGGACTAGTGGTTAACTAATTGTTCTCGCTGCGCCCAGTTATTGAAGGATCGGAAAGGTGGGAAGGAATTTTTGAACGAAAAAATGCTGTTTGTACTGGGACTCGAACCCTTGAGATCCGGCACGGAAGCCAAACACGCTAACCGCTGTGCCGTAGGACCTGACCCATAGACTCAACCATACCATATTAATATTATAATAATCATTCTGTCAAATACTATCGCAGCAAATAAATATTAAAATAAATATACATTGACTGTGTTTCCCAAAACATTAAAATTCGATAAACAGTGTATTATCAATAACTAGCAATGCTCAAAGCACTCTGTTTTACGTCATTGTCGTTATCACTAAATATAACATAGGTCGATTAGACAATTTCAAAACAGTGACATTTTGCTAAAAATATCACACCCTTAAAGAGATAAAGATTATAATTAGGAAAAATAACGTATTTTTATATTTTTAAATTTCAAAAAAATATTACGCCGATAACAAATATTAATAATATTTTTTTAAAGTTAAACGTCATCAATCAAATTAGTTACCAGATCCATTAAAAAATAATTCTAACTCTTACTTGTTGCTTAAATCATGTATTATCAGAATCGTTGGTTTAAACATACGATAACATGTTAGCAATGCGTACTACAGTTAATCGTCTATAACAGCGGTCGGAAAACTTTTGGGCTCACGTACCACTAAATTCACAATTTTAATCCAGCGGATTTTTGGAGTTTTGTATTAAATATTACATATAAAAATAAAAATGATCAAATGCGTCTTAAAATGCACCAAGTTCATAAAATAATTTCAGATTTCTCTGCGGACCACCAAAATTTTCTCGCGGACCACACTTTGCCGACTTCTGGTCTATAAAACGGAACCAATATGTTCCTTGTATGTAAAATCGTGCTGGAAGTTTGGATGGGTTATTAATACCAAAAAATTCATGGTAAAAAAACAATATCACACAATCTGGTCCACTTAAAAAGCAGGAAAAATGATGATTTAAAATACAAACCAATAACATTGCTTATGTTACTCGGAAATATTTCACATATATGTAATTGATTCTATAATATATGTTTTAATTGCTTCTTGGAAATGTCTGGAATATTTACGCGTACTTCTTCAGTGCATTATAAAACGATTTATTATTCTTATAGAAAATAGCTAACGACAATATTTTTTTTGCTTACAAAAAATTAAAGAAACTACTTATTTTGGGTACTGTGGCCGAAAGTGAGACGTTTTTGTGATTTATTCTTATCGGATGTGAGTCAAAGGTTTCGGATCTCCAAATGTACAATTTGTGTTATACATGTGCCCTAGAGGTCTGCACGGGCCCGGGCCTGGCCCACGGGCTCTTACCCGACCCGGCCCGTGGGCCGGGCTCGGGCGGGTAAGCGCAATCGAGAGTCGGGCTCGGGCCGGGCCGGGCTTTGGAATTTGGGATATAATGTTGGGAAAAATATACCAAATTGAGGATTTCAAATTTCTCGGTGCTTCGGGTCGGGTTCGGGTAACAAGTGCGGCATTAGACTCGGGCCCGGGCCGGGTCGGGCGTGAGTTTTTCGGGCTCGGACCGGGTTGTTTTGTAAAATTTTGGCCCGTGCAGACCTCTAATGTGCCCAAAGGCAATGGTGATTGTTATTTTTATTATTTGTCTCCCAACTTATATCAGATTTTTACAAAGGAGTGGAAAAAGAGATCACCTATTTACCTCGGTAACCTAAAAACGGTCGTTGGCCGCTATCTGTTGAAATTCTCAATGAGTGGTCCATATGCTTTGCAATGGGCGCAGACACGGATTAAACCTTATTATTGAAACCAGGGCTGTGGAGTCGAAGTCGCGGAGTCGCATTATTTTATCCGGAGTCGGAGTCGTGAAAAATGAGCGGCTCGATTTTGTTTTGAAAAATATATTTAATGATGTTTATTTAAACAAAATAGTCAAAAGTGTTAGCATTTCATGCTTGGCATACTAAAGATAATCTGATGGTATAAATATATATAAGTTAAAATGAAATTATTGAAACATTTCCTCGGAGTCGGAGTCGTTAATTATTTTAAAGCTGGAGTCGGAGTCGTCTTTTTTCACGCGACTCCACAGCCCTGATTGAAACTATTATAAATAACAATTCAAATTATGTAACCAAACATTTTCGACCATTGATAACCCAATTAGTATTTTTATCCATAATCATTGTTCACTTTAAGATGATAGACTCTCAGCGCAAAAAACCAAAAGCCTGAGCAAGCCAAACCAATAAATGCGCGGAAAATTTTCAACCTTGAATCACACTTCAATACATCACATATTTCCCTTCTAAATACAATCATCGTTATTTATCAATATCTGTAATTAGTTAGTTTTGTTGATCGAGAGAGAGCGAACTGGTAAGTCATCAGCGTGGGGGTTTCAAAATTGCTGCGCGGCCATGCACACTTAGAATAAACATTGTTTCCGATTATTAAGTATATTTTATTTACGACCAGATAAACATTGTAAATTCATTGATTTTATACACATGTTATCATATTAGTATCTGTGCCAACTAATTAATGAATTTAGCTTAGTAACTTTCGTTGTAGTTTTCGTTTCGTTGTCATTGCATGATATCAGAGGAAACCCAGTATATCCAAAGACGCTTTATAGCCTACCTTAAACGAATCCTACAAATTTAAAGAAATTCAGTATTACCTTTCTCATTACAAAATTACAGTATAATAAAAAAGAATTATTATTTTGTTTTCATGTGACATCAAACTATTAAAAGCTAAGAAATAAACAATCTTTAAAAAATAACTTGGTAGCTTTAAAATGCTACAATATTTTATATCTATACATACGTGAATACATTGTATTATATTATCAAAAAAAACTTTATATCACTGAAACACGAGATATGGAGTATTTTTTTTAATTACATGTTATCTTTTTTCGGAAATGTTTTTTTATTGTAGTTTATTAATAGTATCTGTAAAGCGCCAACTAATGAAAATATATTTTTCATCACGAAATGTTGCTTGGAGACAAGACCGACAAAGCATATCTTTTTAATTAAGAGGGTATTATTTGATTGAGTAAATGAGAGGCAAATCAATCAAACAGTAAACAATAAATAGCATTATAATTGAAAATAAAGTGTTTGTAATGAATTTATTTTCAATTATTAATTGTACACATGTATGTCATAAAGAGTTTATTCGCTATATTTAAAACATAACTCCCTATCATTTATAACATACCTACACCTCAAGATGAATAATATTGGTTTGGACTGATTCATATTTGTCGGCATCGTAACCGATTGCTAACACATTCTTAAAAGGGGCGTTTTAAAAATATGGTGCTGCAATTATCTCAATTGGAGTCCGTTATTTTTTTGCGTCGGTGTATCCAAAATCTTCTGCATTGATATATTTTAAATTGAAATTTACTCTTTCGCCAAAAATCTATCGAATGAGCTCTATTAATTTTGTTGTGGTGTGGCGGGCGATAGAAGAACCTTAGTCCCCGGATAGTACTTTTAAATAGATCCTTTAACTTTGCAATTCATTTCCTCCGACTTATTTTTTTAATATTTATGTTTTGAGCAAGTTTTTTGATGCGATAAGAGAGAATATACGAATTTTGATGGCATATAAATTGAAAATATATAAAGACTTTCAAAATAGGATGCAACATGTTTGCACATAGATAGTTTTTAGTCTATGGCGGAAATAATCATAACCTATGATACAGTGTCCCCCCCCCCCGATACTCAATAAGTTATATGGATATTCACAAATCACAATAGGTATCCTTCGCTTTGAATTATGATATCAAAAAAAATATATATATTTTAACAAATAGGATTGCGGGGGGAAAATAATACTATTTATATACGGGTAAATACGACTTCTAGCATCATGAAGATGACTTTCCTCTGTTAACTACTTCATGCATTGCATGTACGTAAATATACGTGGGTGTTTATATGTATGGGTATAGTATACGGAAAGGTGGCTATGCACGCATGAGGTCAATGTTAATGATAGCCACATTCAGGTTTTTCATATGTTATAAATAGCCATACCATAATTGATTAATGACTTTACTATCGATTACTCCCCTTGCCTTGCTGTCGGCAACGATGCAACGTATGTAACGAATGACATCAGTGATGAAGGAGACTTGGAGAAGAATTCTAGAATTCTTTTGTTATTCCAAATTTCCATTTGTTTGCAAAAATTACCATTGTTTAAATTTCAATATAAAGTCGTACATATATGAACTGCTGCACTTTTGGGGAAAATCATTGGGCTATAATTAGGCATAGATGAAAATAAATAGTTTATTAACCTATGGAATTCATATTTGAATCAATGACTTTTTAATTATTTAAAAGATCCTTTTTATATTGAAAATTGTTTACTTTTTATATTGCCTACGTTTATTTACTCGTGGAATTTGCCAATCAATTTAAATAATAGAAGCATAAAAAAGAATGATTTAAAAAAAGACTTAACATATAATAATATATGAAATATTTTTAATATATGTATGTATAAAAATCAACGGTTGATATTGGCATGACAATTGAGTTTTAAAAAAAAAACATTTTTTTTTTAAAAATCCATGAAAAAGTTGATGAAAATTAGTTGAAAGTATAATAATAGTTTAGACTTTAAAAAATCATCCTTCGAGGTTTCGACTTCTATTTTCTGCCCAATAAATGTACCATTTATTTCCATGCAATTTTCGATCGGAATTATTCTCTCGTAACAGTAATAAAAAAAAACTTATCGCCTAATTTTCCATTTCTGACAAGAATCATTGATCAAAATTTAAAACTGGTACGTTATATGAAGCGCGAAAGAAACTCAAACAAAAGTTTACTTGCTTTTCACAATTTTTCTTTATGAAAAACTTCACCAGAAGGCAGCTACTGTTCATATAATTCTTTGAATAATCATAATAACACATTTAAAAATTTAAATGGTATAACATATTTCTTAGCATTATCGATTTGTGTTTGATTTTTATTTACTACTAGCTGGCCCGACGAACTTCGTACCGCCTCAGAATCAATAAATGTTGTGTTAATTTATTGGATGAGTTAAATTCAGTTTGAATGAATACTCAAAATGAATTAAGTTCAATAAATGTGCAAAATTAAAAATGAAAAGTATTTTAATTACATTGAAATGATGTTATTCACGTGGCACAGTCGATAGATTTAAAGGAATGCAGTGGACCAACGATTTGATTTTGAATTGTGAAGTTGAAATGATCCACATCTTTGTTATTTGCTGCAAGAATTGCTCGTCCACTCAACCAATTATGATGTTTGTGATTAGCAATGATGAGACGAAATTTCAAAAATTCGGCAAAAACGAAATCAATCCATTCGATTCGTCGACAGGAACACGGCC
>CM062826.1:19902733-20017777 GCA_031772345.1 Himalopsyche anomala | reverse complement strand
TAGAATGGAATTTTTAGAAATCACAAACACCCATGCCTTCGAACAGAAAATCGATAAATCAATCGAAAAAATGGTGTTTCGTACTGGGGACTTGATGTATTGTTTCATAATAAAATGTATACAAATTGCAGTAATGTGCTGATTTGATCTAAGACGAATGATTTTCTTAACAAGGGGCTCGCCGGCCGCGCCTAAATTTAACAAGGGGCTCGCGCGAGCCCCTCCGAGCCCCCTCCAGCCCATCCCTGGTCACATGTCATTACACTGTAATGATATGTGTAGACGGGTAGTTGCGGCGAGAACCTTGCGGACCGCACCACGACGCCTCGCGAGCCGCATGCAAATAAATGGTTCCAACACTTATTTTGAAAATTTATATGATTTATGTAGGTATGTTTACTTATTCTTAATCTAAATTAATCTTTCTGTCTGCAACCTCTGATAAACTAAGCCATGGAATAAAACAGTTGTTCAGGATGAAAACAATGAGACAATTACGAGTGCAACCCTGTGTTCAGAGGCAAAACCCAAGATAAGGAGTCACATATTATATCTATTATGCATTTACAGTAACGCGAAATTATCAAACATTCTTTTCGTGCAATGCAACTGTTATGCATTCAATGACAGCGAACAATAAATGTGTAGGGAAAAAGTTTGCAGATCACATCCGAAATAGTAAGTGAAAGTAGTATTATATATGAATCTCGCTCAAGATTAATGTGTGTAATCCAATGAAAAATGTTAGATACTGTATGAAAAAATAGACACGTAAAATATATCATTATTTGAGACCAGGGTTGCCAGGCGTCCCTATTTGAGCGGGACTGTGCCGAGCTCAATCGACAAATCCCGAGTCCCGCATTGCATGTCTCTCTATAATCCCGACCTGTACATGTATACAAGTTTTCGAAATAGAGAATTTCCCGATCTGTGATTTTGAAGATCTGGCAACTCTGTTTGAGACCCTTATAAAACTATTTATAATGTCAATCCAAATAGGTAGGTGCTTCTATTATTTTTATCAGCTTTTCTCAGAATTATTGGATGACACGTGTACGATTTAAATATTATTTCTTTTAAACATTATCCAAATAATTTATTAAAATTAAAGATAAAAAAATCTGCGACTTAATTAATTGGTTAGAAAAACAAGAATTGGATATTTAAGAAGCATAGGCTGGCAAAACCGGATGAAAAAAATGATTTTCGGGCGTAATTAAAGAATGTTGTTTTTTTTTTGTTGTTGTGCGATGTTCATCTATTAACTCAACCATGACACTATTTAAAATGACTTCTGTCCAAAGAATTAAAAATTATTCACTCGTAAAAAACAAGAATTATCAGATCATTCTGTCTGAACTGCTGTTATGCCCAAGTACGGTCAAAAAATAATTTTACGCTAAATAAAGTGAAAACATGTAGTTTGTGACACGTTAACGTTTTATTTAAACTCTTAAAATTGCTATTTTCAAGTAGAAAAAGTATCCACCACAGATGGATTGCATGAATGCCTTTCACTATTTCAAAAACGAAACGTCAGAAAACAGATATTTTAAAAGTAAATATTATCATTACGCACGTGGCACGATGGTGATGTTAAAACAGAGATGAAACGCATGACTCTAGAAATCGCATTGCTTACATTTCACTTCCTGTGATTAATTTGGGTTTGTTGATACAGAGAGATAACTTAGAGTGTGATTCAATACAAACAATCCAAATCAACCATATATGTATTTAAATAATATCTATTTGTCACTAAATAATGCGCATTTGTAAATTTAAAATCTAGCGTAAATCGAAATGGTATTGGAATTATATTTTTTCGAAGCAGATAATATTACAATTATATCATAATTTTAATATTACATTGACCATTGTGAGCTGTTTGTTCGTTATATTATGGCAGTAGTAGAGTAAAACTGTAACAAAAAAGAACATAGTAGTGACGGTAAGAATAAGGATGTTTACATTGCATTTCTAGCACAAATACCGTATCTACATATTAGTAGCATATGACTTAAACATTTTGAATAAGCGCAAAGTGAATAATATTAATAAATCAAAAATTTGTATAAACTGTTTGATATAAGTACTTTATTTGACAAGTTGCCGTTTATTGCTTCTTATCAAACTGTGGAAAGTTGTCACCTACAGACCCTTCAGCTGCCCACGTGAAAAACGGCAGCTCACAAGGGTATAGTAATCGTTTTACATAAATGTCAATGTGCCTTTTTGGCTGTAAATACATAATATCAATCAAAGACAAACTGTCAGATGACTGGAAGCTGATTATTATAAGAACACTTAATCAACTGTAGTCATGTTCTTTTGCACACGCTCATCAAGTTCCTGAGCAGCATCGCCTAATTATACAGAATAGTATAAAAATAAAAAACATTTATAAATTAATGAAATACCATTACCTTAATTCAACCGGAGCGCACTTATTCGGCTCTTCAACTCGTGAAATCCGCATATAATAAATAGCACGCCTTGCCGTAAAAATCTAAAATTCCACTCCAATTCTTGGACTATCAATAAATTATAATCAATATTTTTCCAAAAAATATGGGAAATATTGATTTAAAAACTTGCAGGCATTTTTAAGCGTTACGGTTTCCGAATTTTTTGATTTTGAGCCATGGGAAATACAAAAAAAAATCATTACTATATCCATTATGAAATGCTATGATAAATTATTCAAAGTAGGCTATGCGACATTTAATTATTTAAAGTATACGTTTTACGACATATTGTAAACATTAAAAACATTTTGTTTCATCCTAAGTAACATTGTGTTTGAAGGCTTTTAAAGGAAAGGCCACAAATAAGAGGCAAAGCATCGCAAGGCCACCTTTTTTATTTAAGAATTAAATCTACATGCATCATTCAACACGGAAATAGTAAAAAAAGTCTATTAGATTCGAATTCAAATTAGGTACACACATTAAGATAAGTTTAAAAAATAATGCTATACGTTCTTAAGTAACTAAACTTTGTGCAGATAAATAGAGGATTGGTTGGCTGACAATGGTCCCCGAAAGTAAATATTTTTAAAGATTAATGAAATTTTTTAGAGGACGAATTGAAACGTTTCATTCGTATTGCAATTTTAAAAAGTATAATATGGTTCATCATCGTCGTCATTATTATCAATTATTATTTACGATAAAAGCCAACAGTCGAGTTTCACTTCCCTTTTAGGCATATTTAAAAAAGTATTGTTTTTCTTATGGCTATAAACTTGAAATAATAACCGAAATTTCAATGTATTTACACGCCACGCGTTAACCTTCGGCCGATCGAGAAGCCGGGTGGTAAACGCTGCGGAGTCGTGTAAAAAAAGACGATGTTTTTGATCGATTTATAATAAAAGGTTTGTATTTACGTACTGTTTACATTACCTCACACTCACACAATCGTAAAAGAAGCAATAAGCTAACCAATCCTCCTACCCTTAATTTCTCAAATAAAAGATCGGTTGAGCGACTGGATAAAAGCAGACTTTGCAAAAAAGATTGAAATGATTCATCATCAATAAAACAGTAATCAACTAAATTAATAAAAAAGAAAAGTAATTCGTGAATGGGTGTAAACAAGAGGCAGCTTGCGTGTGATCCTCAGAATTCAGCAGTCCCCAAAATTTAACAAAATAACGAAATGTAAAGAAGCAGAATAAATAATTCTTTGTGGGAGGCCCTATAAACACACTGAATAATGTTGCGCTACTGAGAAAGGCCAGAACCATCTGTGTTTAGTAAAATATGTTTAATACTGCGTTGATATAATAATTTTGTAAACACGCCAACTTCTGCTTCTTCTGACTGCCTTCTCTCAAAATTTAAAATAAATTTATTGTTCTTCACGTGTAAACATTATAAGATTGTTAACACCCAACAAATATTAGAATAATATGAAGTAATTTTAAAATATTACGACATAAAACTATAATATTTACTCAACGCGAGGAGTTTTATAATGTGATGTAAAGTTAATACATGTATTGTAATGATTAATAATGAAAATAACAGGATTCATTTTTATAAATATATTCAATCTTTTTTCACTAAGGGGATATGGTACATGCAAATCAACAGTGCTGAAAAATCGTACTTAAAATAGATAAACATAAGAAGTAAACATAGATAAATGAATGATCGGCCTCTTAACGTTTTTTACTAACTATGTAATGTATGTTTATGTCGCCCGCTGTAGCCCAGTTGGTTAGAGCTTGCTCTACTGATCACGCAGGTCTGGGTTCGATTCCCGGTATGGTCACAATGAATTCGAGAATTATTAACTCAAATTGTGATCGAAGACGTTTGAAGAAGTTTGTGATGTCAATTCACATTATTTCCTCTCCTCACGTCCTTCTGATCCTTTAATAACTGGGTGTAGCAATAGCGATTAGTAACTCACTAGTCCTGTTCAAGCCTTTTCTTTCTTTCCCTACTACTCACTTTGAAAAAAATGAGGTTGAGCGACTGAGTAACAATCAGTTATTGTAGAAAAAAACTTATGTTGAGATACCTCCATTAGGAGGCCATATGCTCCACATTGGGAGCGGACATGGATTTAAAAAAAATGTAAAAGTAAGCCACACAAAAAGAAGATTAGGTTATAACTTCTTTCCAACACGAATTGACAGTTAATATTAAACATTTTATTTTACTACGAGCGCTTTATTTTCTAGCATATATATGGGCAACCACAGGCCCGCCGAGCTATTTTGTCCGGCCCTGATTCATCTTGGCGAAGTATAAGAGAAAGAAATTAATAGTTCCAGGGAGGGATTAAATAACGGAGATGACACGGGCGCTTGCAGCGGCTCCACTCTACTAGTTCATGATCACCTCCATATAAGAAATAGCAACGTGTTTTATTTCATTTAATATTACTTTATTATGTTTAATAATTTGATCCGGCCCTCGACTCGGAGACAGAATGATAATTTGGCCCCAGACCTAGGAAAGGTTGCCCATGTCTGCTCTAGCAGATAATATAATTCACTAGCAAATTGAAACAAGCTCTGGATGATTAAATAAAATATATTTTTGACCTAGCCCGTTACCACATCATATCGACTGCTAGTAAGTATTTCACGAAATCTGTATGTTCTATCGCTCAACAACACCTTTTTGGAATAGTGTAAAGATAGAAGGATAGTATTTTATTTGCTAAAATATTATAATATTCACACAATGCGAAGTAGATCAGGGATGTAGTGTATGATATGCAGTTATTAAATTTAAAGAAATAAACTATTATATTATGTCTAAGCTCGGGAAATATTATATTATTATACTCCGTAAAACTTTTAACCTTTACGGCCCGTAAAAACTGGAAATTTAAATTGGTCATATCGTAGCATCGCTGTATAGCAACTATTGTACAAACTCGCAGTCGAATTGTCGCCGAAAGGCCTTCAATGTAATAAAACTGCTGTCTTCTCTGTGTTACTAATAGGGCTTAAATTTACAGTACAATTTCAATTAACGGTAGACGGTAAATAATTCCTCCCATTACCGGTTTACCGGTTATTTACCTTGTTTCTAGGTATACGACTACGCTTTGCTAAAAGCTGGATCCTAAGCGAATGATTAAATAATCATTTTTAATATATTATTCGTATACGCCACTTTGAGCTTAGAATTTGGTGAGAAGTTTCCAATTGATTTATTGATTATTTGAGGGTGTGTATTACTTGCAAATCCGGCTTATTCCAAAGTTCTTGAAATATGAACCGTGGATGTAATTTAGTATTTAAAAAAAATCAGTCTCAAACATGGCTTGACAACATCAAAAATATCATTCCAAAGTAATGTAAGACTAAAAATACTTTTTAAAATGTACATTGTATTTCAAAATAAAATTCAAGTTTCATTTTTTAACCATTTTGGAATAAGCCGTGTTTGGAAGTAATACCCTCATTTAATACATTAATTACATACTTGAGATAGACTTCGTATAAATTCTTAATTAAAATTACATAAAATAAAAAAGCAATTTTAGAAATGAAATGCTCCGATTTTTTTTTTATTTCTTTCATCATTAAAACTTATCCTAGATTTTGTAAATACCGCATAATTGTTCTGATTCAATACTAAAACACAATATTCCTTTGTACTTTATTCCACTTTATTTAATAGGTCAGGACCGGTTTCGCTCATTGCGAGCATTGTCAATTTATTTTCTGTCAACTGATTGTCTGTGTTTTTATTAATGTAATGCCTTTCCACCAAGTATTGACAGTGAACACCCTAAAAGCCATCAATTATTTCTTGGAATCTGTTTGAACCAAAACCAACAATATGGACTTCACGACGGGTTCGGAATTTGTCTACAACATTGAATAGTGAACCTCCATCTTTTATAAATATCACCCCGTACAGACCTCTAATAGATATTGATAAACAAACTAAGTTGACAATGCGTTGACAAATCTTAAGTCATTCAAAAGGTGTGTCACAAAAAAAAACTATATTTCATTTGATTCAATTCCGTACAAGCTAACTGCCAACAATGTCTAGCCTTGGAGCATTATTATGCCATTGAATTTGCGAGCTAATCTCCACAGAGTGCGTATGTCATGTTACGTACGGCACAAACCAGATCCAATCAAAAATAATAATATGTATTAAGTTACGTATAATTTAACCTAATAGTTGACTTCCACCCAAAAGAACAACTACGGGTCATTTTGTCAGCTTCTTTATGTAGCCTTTTGAAATAAGATATTTCAATCAAACTTAGGTTAGTATTAAGACGATTATTTATGAAATAAATCAGTAAAAACAATGTGTTACTTTTAAATATTAAAACAGTGTCACCAAATAATCATAAACATTAAAAGATATATCGAAATATGTACTATTGTTAAATAGTATTTGTTTGTGTGTGTGCTTTTTTTTAAATAATATTTAGAGATAAGCTGCGTCAACTTGTTTTTTTGACATAATATATAAAATAAAAGTTATGCCATACTCACTTCAAAGTAAGAACATTTTTAAGCAGCAAATAATGTTGATGACAAGAAAATTAAAAACAATATACCAAAGAAAAAAGCATTTTATGCATTCACTTCCGGCTATATTTTAAGTGTACTGCACGATATTCGTTTATGATAGGTAGCATGCGTAAATAATTTATAGTTTACCATATGGGTGGGGAACCTTTTCATTTCTAAAGGCCACATTCATTTATCTGATTCAACATAAGGCTGTAGTAAAGAAAACGTTGACACCCCCCCACCCCTTTTTTCGACTATCGAACATGTAATGGGTTGATTACACTTTTTTCCCAAACATTCCTTTTTTTTTAAGTTAATATTTTGATCAAGTCAAAAAAGGCAGCAGGTTCCCCGCCTCTAGTTAAGCCTTTAATATTGTGTAGTTTAAGTACACGTGAAAAATACTTTCAGTTTTGAGATTTTTTCAATTATACCTACTGTATTTTTTGTATTTAACGAATGTATGAATAATTATCGTCTTTCAATTACGCGATATTGTGATTCGAAATTCAAATCGACCTTTTACCATTTGATATGAACAGCACAGATAAAGCAACATTTTTAACATATTTATCACAAGCACCCATAATAGTTTATTGAAATAATAACAGGTTTTAAGAATATTTTAATCGGTCAAATGTAGATAGAAATAACTTGAAGATGGACTACAATGTGGACGCCCTTCGACGTAATAAACTTACGAAACATGACTGAGTCAAGGAACTGTTCTGAATAGAATGTCGACGATACAAAATGACAACTTTTACCTTTTGGTTGGTTCAAGTATTTGAATGGAAAATCTGAAAACTGTTGAATGTTTCTGCTATATGAATATAACTGAATGGTGTAAAAAATCAGAAATATGTTTTTATATACAGTCTTTTTTGATTTCCGGTAAATTGCTCGAATGGAAATTGCTCGAATAACCAATTGCTCGAACGTCAAATGCTCGAATTACAAATTCCTCGAAAATTTTAATTTTTCCACTATTACAAATCACACAGAATATATTTTCTTTGAGAATATTATTAACTTATTGACGCAGCTATAAATTAAAAAATAATAATAACCGCCATATTGGATATTTACTCGATAATTTATATTATGCCAGCTACCACCGCTATCACAAAGACGTTACACCACTTATCTATAAACATTTTTATTATGAGTGATTTTGGGCTCTCCTTGTAAAAGTAGACAATACTGATTTATATATTACTGAATTAAGATCAACTAACATAGGTAGTATTTCTTAAATGTCTATCTAAAAAATGATAATTCTAGAGGCAATGATAAATAGTACAGCAATAACATACAATTCGATACAAAGTTCAGCTTTTAAACTAGGAGTATATACTGTGTTATAAAATGCCAAGTGATCAACCACCATGTAATAAACACTAAACTGTATTAAAACTGTTTAAATAACCAAGCAATTCGAGCAATTGCATGTCGAGCAACTTGCATTTCGAGCAATTTGTAATTCGAGGAATTCTACATTCGAGCAATTACATTCGAGAAATTGCATTCGAGCAATTTACCGGCTCCCGTCTTTTTTACGTTGTATTGGGGATGAAAATTAAATATTTTCGGTAAACTTCGTAAAATCAAAAAATATCTTTGATGTAGAATTTAAATTTTAAATCATAAGTCTAAAAAATATTTCATATATTTACAGTGTTAGACAGCTGGTATTTGATCTAAAATACGTATGTATTGTCTTAATCGTTACAATGATTATTGTATTCAAATTTGCATTAGATTCGACAAAAAAAAACGTATTTTTGCAATGCCAAAGAATTCTGTTTGCTTAAGTTTCGTTAATATGGTTCACATGTTCACATAATAACTATAAAATATGATGAAAAAATAAACATTAAAACACTTGGCCAAAACATTTTTATTTGAACGGTCATGTTTATGAATCTGGGCAAACTAATATTTGAAAAAGAATCAATGAATCACGATGTTATTTCATTTAATTGGAATTCTTAAAGGTAAATAAAAACATAAGATAATTTTCATTATTCATTCATAAATATGAGCAATATTGGCATTGCTAAAACGCTTGTGTAGTTTTACGCAATGTGACTCATAAAACGTTTTGAAAGTAGATTTGGCGAAATTTGCATCATTTTACTAGAAATAATGAATACGCTGTCACAAGGCGTAGTGACGTACGTGTAATAGTGACTATTTCACAGTGAATAAAAGTTCATTAATAATCACGTCGAATCATCCTTTATAAAACACTATACCTAGCAGTTTTAATGAGAAATACAGGTGATTAAAAGTAGGCGTTGTGATGACTCAAAATTATTCACCAAATACAATGCAGTGCCATCTGTTTTGACGTTACAAAGCTATCAATTACTAACGGCACTGACAGATCGCTACCAGAGTACTACAAGGTTCTATGTGGAAAAAAATACGAAACAAACATAACAATGTAAACTAATATTGGTATTTGGAAGACTGCCACATTGTTACTTCTGTTTCGTCAATTTTTTTTGACATAGAACTTTGTAGTACTCGGGTCGCGAGATGTAATATTATTATTACGTCACGTTTTCTCAACATGAAGCCTCCCAAAAACAAGAGAAAATGCAGCTGATGCCAGCAAAAGTTAAACATAAAAAATGTGACCAAACATCTTATTAATTTTGTGTTAAAGTTATATTGTGATGACACCGTGCTTTTGGAACCCTCGAGATAAAACCTATAACGGTTTTATTACTTCAAATGATAACTAGGACTTGCATTACCGTTAAAGTGAAATACTTTCCGGTAATTACCGAAAATTATTTTATCGCGAATTAGTGACAGATACAGGCAAAAATACTACGAAAGATTTGGGGTTTTGTTTTTTAACTCTAGCAAAATTGACATACCGAATGTTAACGTTACTGATCATACTGGTGTCATCTGCCCAATGGCTGGTCCAGAAATTGTCCCAGGAGGAGGCCATTCAATTTGAAAATAATACATTAAAAAATAGATGATTTAAAAATAATATATCCATTAAAAATAGTCAATACATAATTAAGTATGTATTTTATAAAACATAGTAAACTAAACAATTAAAGAGCCCATTTCACATTAAAGTTTTAATAATTTAGAAAAAGGAAAATAAATTCTGCCCATGGAGGCATTGGGCCATCCCTCCCACCCTTCCGATCCTTCAATATCTGGGTGTAGTGAGAGCGATTTGTTTACCACTAGTCTGGCCCTAGCCTTATCCTGCTATCCCTACTACTCAGCGGTGGGCTGCCAATACGCTAACAAGGGGCTCGCTTAATATCAAAGTAATTTATCAGTCATATGCAATTATATGCAATACTTTTAAATAAGCAAACGATTGTTTCTTAATACACGTAAAATATGCAACAATATGCAGTTTACCATAAACTAATCAATGTAAGTGGCTTAAAATGTACTACTGTGTATACTGGAAGCTGTCGCAGATGGTATATGTCAGAAATTGCAGTTATGTACTAATTTGATCTAAGAATATTGTTTTCTATTAATTTAACAAGGGGCTCACCGGCCGTGGTAAAATCTAACAAGGGGCTCGCGGGACCCCTCCGAGCCCCCTCCAGCCCACCCCTGCTACTACTCTCTTTGAAGAAGAGAGGTTGAGCGACTGAGTAACAAACAGTTCTCTTAGAAAAACTTCATTAGGATACCATATGCTCCAGATTGGCAGCGAACATGGATAAAAAGGGCGGCACATAGTCTAGGAGCGTCACTGGTGCTGTGCTGTGTATTCCGTCGGTGTAACCAAGACTAATTGAATCTGTATTTATGTGATATTTTCTTTATTTGGAATAATGTTCAATAAACACTGCATTAGAGAAATTGTGACAAACGATGTGTACAAAAAAACTTTTCGCCAAGCAATTATTCCCTATCATAGTTTAATCCCTGACTTATATGCAATACATTATCCGATTAATTCTTCCTATTAAGTTGCTGTTACTTATACAATAATTATAAGTTGTAAAGTAATGATTTTAGTTTTGCAATTATTTTTCTGTATCGTAATGGCGGCCCAGAAAAACATATTTTTTGATAAAAACACAACCAATTTTCGAATGAGCTAACTTTGGAGGATTCGATTTTTTCGGTATCAAATATGATGGGGATTCTGAGCTCTGATATCTTATTATATCTATACATTGATCTTCACACAGTGGCGGTCGGTCAATCTAGCATTGGATCAATGCACCTCTTGTATATGCAGGGGCGGTTATATTTCATGACATAATATTCAAACATAACATTTATACCATTCACTCATTTTAAATTCTTCATGTATTTATTGTCTATAATAAATATTTTAGAATTTTTTATTTTATTGAATTTATAATGAGTGAGTGGTATAAATGTTATGTTTGAATATTATTTCATGAAATATAACCGCCTCTGCATATACAAGGAGTGCATTGATCCAATGCCACATTGACCGGCCGCCACTGTCTTCACGTATTCACGCTTCCAAGTCTTCGGGTATTTTTTATTCATGTGCGATGCATGCACTGTATTAAAACGAAATCATCTTAACAGGATATAGATTGTAGGCGTGTCATTTATTCAATAATTGAAATGTGGTAGACGTCATCAAGAAAATGATTAGACATGGATATATAATGATCGCTGATTCACATTGCCTGTTAATCATACCACCCACCGTAAGACGTCAAAATAAAAAAAAGGAAAATGCATAGTAATTTTACCTAGCAAACAACATGTGCAGTATGACGAAGGTACCACAATGAATAATCAATTGATACGCATTATATTTTATAACACTTATACATTACGATGTAGTGTAATAATCTAGTAAACCCTTTATATCACAGAGGGTCGCCGTTTTTTTTACAAATATACAAATGTAATTCATAAAATCTAGCTTTCCAAAAATTTGTATACGTCTCAGGCATTCTATTGCGTTATAATACTATTTCAATACACGTTTACTGTATATCGATGGCCTAGCTCAGTGGAGGGGAACTTGCGGCTACTCTGATGCGGCCTTCTGACTTCATCAAAATAGTCACTTTGATCAAAAAATTATACGCAAGCGTTTGGAAAAAGGGCGTAATCAACTCATTATATGTTCGACAGTCAAAAAAAAAATGAGGGGGGGGGTGAACGTTTTCTTTACTGCGGCCTTATGTTGAATCAGATAAATCAATGTGGCCTTTAGAAATGATAAGGTTCCCCAACTTACACTACAAACAATCTTTTCTCAGTTCCATATAAATACAACTCGAATTGAATTGAATCGAGATAATTCACTAAAAAAATGAGACTAATAATAATTATTATTTTAATACAACTCAGCTTATATTTGTCAAAACTTTGGTAAGCCATCTCTCAAAACTATCAATTTCTAGTTGTAGCGCTACGAACTAAGCCATAGATATGATGGATAAAGCGATTTTTGCAAAACAAAATAGTTCATTTTAATTGAAAAGAAATGAAATTATTTAACAAAGCTCCATTCGACACTGATATTACGACATTTCAATCATATCAAATGAAACCATTAAAAAAACTATCCAGCTAAGAGAACTTTCCTAGCTCCGTCCTTGTTTTTTTACATATTCCAGTAACAACCAGTTAGTTCTCTTAGAAAATAAATATAAAATAACTCTTTTTGGAATCCAAAAAATTGATTTAAAAACCTTTTCAAACTGTTTTCTAATCTGAGATATCAACTGAATATCCTCTTTATACTATTATGTAGATTACGTAACTGATAATAAAGCCTAGTATAAATTAACAATACGATTATTTTTTATTAATGTTAATTCCTACACGAGTAGCGATTTTGGAAGTTTTGGTTAATTGAGGATATTTTTTTTGGTGTCAATTTATTTTACAACCATTTATTATACTTAACGTGAATATTAAGCGTATACTATAAATTATAGTTGACTATTTTGTGAACAAAAACTTAACACATAAAAAATTAAATTAAAAAAAACTTTCGGTGGTTAGAAACAAAACTATTTTGATACAATTGTAAACTTAAACCTGTATATTACAGTTTAAAAAAAAACAATGCATACCGATACGCATACAAATGGAAAAAATGGATTACACACATCAGATCACCAAATGCCAAGGTAGTATTATGTTTTATGCCGATAATTATATTATAATGGATTTTTTATACATATTTAAATAATGCCAACAACACGAGTAATCATTTATTTAGTCGGTTAGAGTCAACGAACTGGAAGAAACAATCCATTTCAATACAAAAAAAAATGCCATACAATCAAAACAATGGTATTCATAATTGAGGGGTTATAATGCAAAACGTACTATTTCCAAAATGAGCGATATTGAGTTAGGTATTCAAGTTAGTAATTCAAGCCTAAGGAATCGACTGATCCTATTATTTTTAATATAACATGTCTACAAGACTGTCGTCTTCAAATTGGAAATCATATTTTTATGCAAATGTTATTTTGTTTGTGTTATTCGTTATAGTATTTGACTCTAATGAAAAGTTTGAATTTTGGAAATAGTACGTTTTGTATTATAACCCCAAAATTGCAGAACATCATAACAAACCAATCATATTTTACTTTAAAGTATTTTCATAAGAAAAAATAAGTAACAAAAAAGTAAATAAGTAAGTATTTTATATAACTATATGTTACATAATTTATTATACTAACGGGAAAACATGCTATGAAATTTACACTTATATACAACTGATGCCGATAAGTCAAGATCATGTCACCGTGCTTAAAATAATCATGACAATATTATGTACATTTTTTCCAGCATAAAACGTACAATTGTATGCAAGAAATGTGTTAGAAACTAATCCGTCTGATGATATTGACATTTTTTTGCATACTTTTTCATGCTAAATACCTCTAATCACGTATAGTAGTTGCAATAATTAGACTTTTAACATTTGTCAGTATTGAGATTATAGATAGATTTGCTTGTATAACCTCCAGGGAAGACCTCAGTCAATGACATGAAGCGTTGAAATGTAAAAGTACAATTTTCAAAAAGTATTACTCGAGATAACACATCGTAGAAATAAAAAGACTATCGATTTATTTCTACAAGCAGGTATTGAAAAAACGTTTTTAATCAATCATTCACATATGATTTATATCAAAATGAACAGCGAAACAATGTAACAGGACCTTATTATGATATTCGATACTGACTTTATCAGATTATGTCAGAATAAATCGCGATCACGCTGTAAGGAGACGTCATCGATAATAAATATGTACATTATTTTATGGAAACCTTCTTTACGTTGTCTTACTTCATCACTTCGTATCCTGTTTTATAACACGTGAAATTTTAAGCACACATTAAGTTCAAGGTTTTAATATTAATTTTAAGCATCTATATTAAAATTTGAAGGGATTTTTCGTGTACTATTTGTAACCGTCAGGCATGATTTTTATAATTTTTCTGTTAGGTAATGACCATTTTTGGGTATTTATTCAAATTAAACACGTGTATAACTTCTCACTATCTTTTGAGTCAAGTAACACAAACATGTAATGCAATTTTACCATGAATTCTTACTAAATTCGCAATTTAAGTATGATATTATTTTATGTGTGATATTAATTTATAGTATATTTTTGTTTGCTATGTCAACAACCAACAACAAAATTACTTCAACATAGTTTTTGTTAATATGACATTACAAATGTCACAGTAAGTTACTTTATGATACAAACACTTGAATACGACTGCAGATGTTACAGATTATGCCGCTTCTGGTTTAGCTTTCTTCAGCTTCAAGTCATCTTGACAGTAATATAAAAATCTAGTTGCAGAGGCTCCCAGTTTAATTGTGATTAGCACAAACATACGAGGAGTTGTGCCCTAAGAAACACTACCAGGCACCCAGCATTTATTTATTATGACTACACTAATATAATTAACGTAGACATTTGTATAGTACATTCAAAATCAAGACCACAGCATTCACTTAGAATACATTAATATAAATTATTCATATAAACACAAACAGTGGTTCATTCGAAAGGAGGCAGTACTAACATTGTACAACATTTAATATCTTAAAGTCCAGTGCCATATCATAATGAGGATTTATCAGCTTTAGTACGAATTTATGTAAAATATCTATAAATATAATATGTATTTTGAAATAGAAGATCGCCAAGAACATGTTTTATGACTAAGATATGAACTTTACTCTTCGAAGACGGTAGGGAAGGAGACGGAACAGCGAATGTTAAGCTAATAGCTTTTTCAAAGCCCAAATTTTCCAAACTTCATAAATAAGAAACTTTCGATACGTATCCATAAATCAATTAGTTAATTTTTTCCATTTTGGAATTTAGGAGTCTCGGCAACACAGACGTGTTAAGCAAAACACCGCGCGACTACGGGACTGAATATAACCCGACAAAAATATTTGTATAAAAAGTGGCGGTCATACAAAACGATTAGCTAAACACTAACCCTGTCGTTGTCATATCCGTCTATTCCTATTCTCTTCGAAAAAAAGAGAAGTTTAGCATCTGAGTTACAACCAGTTCTCGTAGAAAAACTTCTATGAGATACCTCCATTGGGAGCGGACATGGACTTAAAAAAAATACAAATCGATAAAATTATGGTGTTAGGGTATTTGAGATTTCACCGCGTTAAATAATGGTTAAAATAGGTTCGCGGTAGGAAAAGTTAGAGAACCTCAAGTCCGTTTATAATAACGAGTCGTCAATTCAATTTAATTGCAAAGTCTTGATTCATAAATTGTTTGGTGGCTTGTCAACATAATTGATTTAATAACCAACAATTATTCAATTGAAATAATGTCACAAAATTAAACACAAGCTATATACCAGTGATGAGTAACTTTTTTAGTTCGGCGTGTCAAAATTCTGAAAAAAAATCCTCTTGGCACGGGTACCGTGTCTCATCTAGGAATATTAACATTTTTTGCAGCCCTGGTAAATGTCCTTCGTTCTTGGACGAAGATTGTCCGTAAACGATGTGTCACTCAAAATGTCTTGGCGGTCACCTTTGAAAGCGTGTCATAGGTTACCCATCACTGCTATATACCAAAGTTATTGCATGCAGAGAATTAATTCTTTTTGCGGGCGTTTCAAAGCTTAATTGAACGACCGACACGGGTCGATTCGTTAAAAGCAACGTGATAAAATTACTTAATATGTAGTGAGAAGAGATCAAGTTTAAACTACATACATGTAGTTAAATTGTTTGTTAAATTATTGATTCAACTTTTGACTATTGATGTATTTTTTCAAGATTATTGATTGTTGTTTTTTAACGCAAATATATTTCTTGAAAATTTGATGAATAATATTATGTATTTCAAGTTTTTCTGCTACCAATTTGATAAAACAATATATTGGCCCTTGAGAGGTGAAGTGAGCCAACTAGTAAAATGGTAAAACTTTTTTCTTGGACTTCTAAGTAAAATCACGTCTTTATTCGGTCTGTTGATGGATTGCATATTTTTTTATTTTACGGAGATAACACTATTGCAATGTGTATTAATGCCAGGGCTGAGAAGTCGGAGTTGGAGTCGGAGTCGTGGAGTTGCGTTATTTTGGCTGGAGTCGGAGTCGTGAAAAATGAGCGGCTCGAAATTTTTTTGAAAAATATATTTAATGATGTGTATTCAAACAAAATAGTCCAAAGTGTTAAGATCGCATGCTTGGCTGACTAAAGATGATCTGATGAAATACATATATATGTGTATAAATTAAAATGAAATTATTGAAAAATTTCCTCGGAGTCGGAGTCTTTTTTTTACACAGTCCTGGTATTAACTGAGGTTACTTCACTTTTACGATACTTTAAGACGTGTAGAATATTGCAACGCGTCTAATGTTTTTTCTTCCAAAATACCAATTAGCTCACTTCACCTGTAATAGGGCCCATATAATAATCGATCGCTGCACATATATTTTTTCAGAGAAAATAAAAATAGGATTGGTCTATGACAGGAATAGTAGTTAGCTAATAGCCCAACTCACGCATCATTTACGGATCGGATTAGTGGGAAGAAATATTATCACATACATAAATCCGTGCATTCAAACCCAAGCAAAAATCCATAAATTAATATAAAAAATACGATTTATCCGAAATGGTATTCACTTCAAACGAAGAGCATAATATATATATATATAGTATGCAAATAATAAGTTGTTTTCATCTAATACTGATAATAAAATAGTATAGATTTTCTTCGTGGATTATTTGTGGGAATATATAATTAAAGTAATCATTTTTTTGTTATTCCACTTGTTTGTGAAACGAACTGTCACAAGGGTTTCGCCTACTATAAAATACTTGCTCTGCCTGGTATAAAATATTGAAAATATGTTGTAAAACCTTATAAAATAAGAAAAAAATTCACGTATAAATAATAATCAAACAAACACAAGGGAATAAAAATACAAACAAATAAAAAACGCAATACACATTACACACAATATTGTAAAATTTAATTATGAACTCAGTTATTCATAATGCAATTAATAATTACAAAATAACGTTATTTAAATCATCGCAGATAATAAACAATTTTATCATGACTGCTTTTCGTTTCAATTTCTATATGACAGGGCAAAAAACTCATTTTGACTAGATCTAAAACTGATCGAGTTTTATTAATTATTAACCGTCGACATTTCAATGCCAATCTTGTCGGAAGTTTATAATTGCTTTGTCTTTTGTACTTATCTTTATACTATTACGAAAACTAAAGAAGGCATCTGTTATTGTATTTATCAAAAAAAAAATGAAATTCAAATTACGTATTCAAACAAATTTGGCAATGTACGTAAAAGAAATACGAAACACATAAATAGAAAATATGAACAGATTTGATTCAAATGTAAAACAAATATGTTACTGTATTAAACTAAAAAATAGCCCAACATAATTTTACGATTCTTTTTAAATATTTTGACATGAAATTATTAAAGTTACTTGTAATTTGTAATAACAAAGATTCTTATAACATCTCATGTAACAATTCATTAGTCTTTGATTATAAATTAACCTTTGATTCAACAATATTTGGTCATTTATAATAAAAAGATTTTTTTTTTTAAACCGGTTTGTTTCCGTTGAGTTTATTATTGTCTTCAAATCTATTATGATTCATTTTTTATGAAATGATTAATTTTTGTGTAGAATCATATTCATTTATTGTTTTTTGTGAATATTTCAAGTTTATTGAATCACTAACAGGATGTAGAATTTTTCGAATGAATCAAAGAACCGCGGTGTTAGTAGTTAGTTAGGTATCATTTAAGATTTCGACTGAAGGTGCTTGGTGGAATTTCAATATTAAATTTGAATCGTTCAGATTATGTAAAAGGAACAAGGGATAACAATGTTTTCAGGAAATTTTAGAAATAAACAGAGCGCAATTGAACAGTCTTCTGATCTTAAACGATAAACTGCACATGCCGAGCTCGCCCCTCCTATACCCTATATAAATATAATCATAAAACCTTTCCGACAAAAAAATATATAATTCTTAAAACTATTCACCATTCAAATCTGTGGGCATTCCCATGGGCTAATCTTTTTCGCCAGCAATGGCTTTAAACTCAATGATAAATTTATTTCTTATATAAACACGAAACATTCATTTACTAAGCGTCAGTTCAAGTTCATCCGTGCACTTGAACGCCTGAAGATGCCGAATGGCCAAACCCGGGTCGTTAGTGACAAAATCTGTGTGAATGTATATAATCTGAACAATTCAAATTTAGTTAGATATCAAAAAATATCGCTATTAGCGAGCTACCTTCTCCTTATTCAGGAAAAAAGGTAAGGTGGTTTTCCGATTGCTTGTTTATTTTCCAAAACGAGAAACTAATACCGGAATGAAAAAATTTGAGAGGTCATGTCAGGAGCGCAATTTCGGTATTTACTACGAGTGAATCAAAATACTCTTTGGTTCTAGTTAGCATATTCCGCTACTTTTTTGTTAATACAATTGAAATAAGAATAAAAAACCATATAATTAATTCCGTATTCATACAAATCAGGTATTTTATACATAAAATATGAGCGTTGCAAGTTTTTTTTTTTTTTTAAATCTTTCATAAAATCCTAATGATGGCATAACAATTTTAAATTTAGAATACAATAAGTCGTTTTGATAATTAAGATACACATCATAATATTGTCTCTTAAATAATCTTTTTTATTAATACCATATACATGAGATAGGCAACACAGCCGTCAATCGCTACTAGGGACTCTGTGTCGAGACGTCCCGGGACTTTCCGGGCTTTTTTGCTGTATTGAGTCTCGGGACTTTGTTGTAAAATGTCCCGGGAATCGACTCTGTGATTTAAAATGTGCTAATAAATTGTACAATTTAATTTAAAAAAATAATCTTGTGGTTAAGAAACCTTAAAAAAGACTGATGTGTATTGAATAAAAACAGAAAGCACCAAGAAAAACGTAACTGTAGCAAAAGCAAATTACGAAATATTAAACTTAAATGTTCATGCCTGCTATTGTTTTATTTACATTTTTTTTTTCACTATTATACAAAGATATCAATGTCGCAATGGAACAAAAAATGTCTAAAAGCTGTGTTGTGAAGTTACGGTCATAAATTTTCTCCTAACTGCGGCCGAATTCATTGATATTTTTTCATCATCATCATCATTTATCATCCCTTCTTAGTAAAAATCAACCGTAAGCATTTCATATATCCATTACATAAGAAAAATAATAATTATTAAACATTGTATTAAAAAAAAACGTGATGTTTACTAGTGCGTACTTTTAAACGGCGCCGAGTGTATGTAATACGTACAAATATTTAATTTAAATAAATTAATAATTTTATTGAAGGGGAAATCAAAGTCTCGAGTCCCGGGAAGTCCCGCGACTTTATGACGCCTCAAGTTCCGGGACTTTGAAAACCCCGAGACTTCAGAACCCCTAATCGCTACTATAGTGGTAATGCATAAACGGATGCCGAATTTCGGAAAAATAACAGTATGAACTTTTTGACGTGAATCTGCAAAAAGAAAAATCTTATCCAGTAATTTGATGACGATGGTACTGATTTACAATTCGAATATTAATCTGACGTTTGCCATCACAATAAAAACTACTTTTTCAATGAAAATTGCGACTTGTCTGGCATTTCATTAACACAAGCTTGAACATGATCTTTGCATTATGAAATATTAAATTCTAACAGAATTTTCGAGATAAATGTGGGTATCTACATCAATTCTTTATTTTTTTTAATTGATTTAAAAATTGCTATGCATGTTTGGATCGGTTTGTAAATCGAAGTTTTGGGCGAAGAAAATGAGGATGCGTGATACAAATTATATTAAATTTCAAAATTGCGTGGCGATGCTCAATCGCACAATTTAAAAGGATTGTTGTTTTGCCATTGTAAAGATTATGTTGTGGTTAGAATTACTGATAACCATGCTAGTCCATAAATGGAATAAAAATATAATATATAATTATTGTCATTATACAAAATTTATAAGGCAGTTGAAAATATGTGCCTATGGCCTCCCACTGCCGGCAATAATGATAATAACAATGATTATTGTGAATTAGTTTCATTTGCAACGCCAGCCATTAACCCCAGGTGTGTTTTTAAAGGTTATCTGTGGGAGTCGGCGTATCGAAGCTGAACCACCGGCGTCGAACGCTTCCTGCTCAGTGACAGTTGAAAGACACAGCGATGAATGGCAATAAAGCGGAAATACCAACTGTAAAACAACGAACTATTTTTAATTATATATATTCCAAGCTTCTATTTGAACTATCTGACCTCAAGTAAAGAGGTCGTCTTTCAATTAGATATATGTACTTATACACTTCAATATACATACTCCTACACGTTAAATTCTAAGTGGTTTAAAAACATTATGACTTTCAAGATACTTCTCTAGAGATTCTAAAGTCTAGACCAGTGTTCCTCAACCTTTTTGGGCCCGTGGCCCCTTTTGAGTAACTTTGTTTTTCTGTGGCCCCCATTGTTTTGTCTTCCTATTCGAATTTGAATTTGAAGAAATTCCCAGGAATTTGCGGATTTGGTGAAATAACCAGCTTGGGACTTTTTTTTCTTTTTTTAGCTCTTCAGAGGATTTCAAATTCAAAATCATCATAATAGGCATTTCGGAAAATTTTCCAGTGGAATTTGTCCGAAAATCATTTTTCTTTTCGGACACACATATGTATGTATGTATAAGTGTGAACAGTTTTTTTCTAAAAAGAAATACAATAAATCAAAAATTCGGGCAAGTATAACAGACGAAAACCTAAAAAATCTATGCGACTATCCTAGAATAATACCAATGTCAATCACTTTCAGGCTGTTCACTGCCAATACTTGGTGGAAAGGCATTACATATATTCAAAACTTCGGTTCGCTTACGACGAGCATAATCAATTGATAATCTATTAATAATTTCCTAGTTTAACTACAAGACCAATCTCCGCATATTATTTCATCCATTCTATTAAAAAAAATGAAATTCTCACTATGAATGTATAAAACAAAACACCAATTGGTTAAATTATATTTTGTATTTTTCATATTTTTTAAAAGTTTTTATGTTAATTTAGATTATCATTATTTTCTATACATATTCAATTTATCGTAAATATAATTGCCATTTATATTCAATAAAAAAAATGAATTTTGAATACTGGACAAGTTTAATTTTTGTTATTTGTCATTTTATATGAATAACAGGATTAAGTTTAACAATATAATCAATAATTTTAAAACTTTTCAATGTAATAAAGAACTTTATTATTGCAAAAAACAAAAAAAAATGTGTTTTTATTGCAAAAATCATAGTGAATTCAAAGATACATCAACAGTGATTATTATAATGAATACACTGTTGGTTTTATTACGTAAAAGAAAACAAAAACATTTTCCTCAGTCGTTTTAGACTTGGATACTGGAGAAATCTATTAATCTATAATTTATTGGCTTGTCGCATACACAAGCATGTAATGTTTTAATATACATAATAAAAACACATGTTTTCGTTGATATTCTTTCAAAATCAGTGGTGGTGTTTGATAGGGTCAAACAATACACCCACCCACCAATGTTAAAATAAGCTATACAAATTTAGGTAGTCTTGGCATTCAAAAAAAAAAATACTTTGATTATGACTTGCAAGACATTATCCATTTTTCAAATATTCGCACATTTTTCTTGATTTACGATGCAGTGACACTATGACGAAAGTTTATGGCGCAATTTTAGCTGTTGTCGTCACAGAACACTTGGATTTACTGATATCAACAGTGCGTTGTCACAAACTCACGTCAATAATGCACCGTCAGAACTATCTCATTCCCTTAACAGCATTCAATTGCTTTACATATTTCACGTAGTAGTTTTCAAATGTACTATTTGTTTTGCACCGTGGGTTGGACAAGCCTACTTCAATGTATGCATTGCACGCCATTAAAAAATCTTCACCAATTCAACAAACAAAAACAAGAATAATGACCAGCAAAACAATTTTAAAAGAGTTTTTTGCGTTGATGTGTGTTTTATAATGACATACTTCATGTCAATACACAGCAACAACAAAAAAAACATTATTGCAGACTCGTGAAGTAATTGGCAAGATAATTTCGTTTAAATATTTGACACGGAAGGTGTGTGCGTGCAATTTTTGTCGGTACGTGTTCACTCTTCAAATCAATTCAGTTTTAATCGTTGAGGTTTCTTTGGAAACGCCGCACAGCTGGTAAATGAAACATAGCTGAAGGTCAGAAAGATTTTATTATTCAATAAATTTAATATACTTCAGTCAATTAATGGAAATGCTACATAAATCAACTGTTTTAAGAGCGCATGGTGAAGCTACAAGTAAACAAAGTATGATTTAACATTAGTACGGTATTAATTACGCATTTAGCATTAATTTCGTTATGCGACGCAGTCATTTTAGAATTTACAAATTTTCACTAATCTGCATAAAAAATATAATACTTATATGTTGAAAGGGGAAAAGAATATAATATTTTTGAGAATCGCTGTATTGTAATTTTTGCAAGAACTTATTCCAACCAACGTTATGTATAAATATAAATAAGCACGCGATACTAAAGTGAAATCAAAATGTAAAAAAATAATGTCTATTTTTTCGGAAACTTTTGTAAGAATGTTTAGTTTTTAAAATTCTTTCAATTGTGCTATTGCAGTTTAACTGAATTTTTGAAGTCAAATGTTTGTTATTTTATACTACTAATTATTCCTTTTAGTCTAGTATTAGAAATGAACATAAAATACTTGAAAATTCGAAAAATATATTATATATCGACACCTATGACCTAACTATGTAATGTGCAACAATTTATTCATTTTCCTCCATATTTTATTCGCGTTGATAATTTATATGTACCTGTTTTGTAAATCGACGTGTCGTCTTACAGAGCAACTGACAAAGTTCTTAAATGCCTAAAGTGTGTTATAAAAAAATATTTTGAAGCATTTGAAACCATTATATAATTTATTTAAGCATGGATTCGACTGTTGACACCATTGAAGTGATTGGTAAATTATTGCTTAAAATAAATCACTACCAACAAACAATGAGCTGTAAAAAAATATGATTCAGTTTGTTTATTGGCGTCAGTCAGTCAGTGCGTCGACCTGAAATATAATTGAAGTTATCCGTGCACTGACATACTAATATAATTACACTATAACGAAGGACAAAGGAAAATCACGATACGGTACTAACAAAGCAATAAATGGAGGATAATCTCGGATTAACGTAAAGTACTGCAGCCTCTCGGGGATTTTTCCGTTTGATATACTGAACAAAATTGTAGTCTTGCTGATTCATAAGACTTCCGTGGAAAAACTCAATTTACTTAATTCATGGAATGGATTTGATATGTGAATTTCAATCAGACGATCAATAAGCTTTGATTATGGAAAAAAAATAGTCCCATGGGGGGATTTTTTGTCGTGTAGATGTCAGGCTGGGTTTTGCATCCGCAGGACTCGGGAAATAAAATTCAAGTGCGACTTATTATCGGAATACCGACATAGCGACATTAAAATGCATCTGTGCATTCTTCACATTTTACAATTTCGAGTATTAAGATAAAGATAAAAAACCTAATAAAATTCGATTAACGGTATTAAAATTAAATTAAAAACGTCGCTTGCAATCTATAGTAGAAGAATATATATTTTATTATATTATTTATTTCAATTTACGAGAAACATCTGTTCAAAAAAACACTTTTTCCACACATCAACATTTCAAAAAGCTTACATTGTGATATTAATAAATTTCTACGATCTTTATTAATCATCAAATTTACATAGCTGTAATAAACTCAAAAATTATCTATAATCGTAAAATGTTATGAGTGTATTATAAAACAATAAAAATCTCAATGTAATCAAGATTTTTTTTCTCAAAAACGTTTAATGAAAATAATCAATGTATTTTTTGTCTAATAACGATTTTACCCAAGAAACTTGTACTAGGTAGAGCGTCCTCTTATGGTATTGGAAAATACCGCGGATGATTAATATTACCGTTTTATCCACGGGAAAACTGATATTTACTTAAATCAGCGTGTCATTTTACATTCCTTATAAAGGTAAGATGTGATTAATGGAAAGAGAAGGAACTGTGGTTTTTTTAAACTATCGGTTAGTAGTAATATGTACGTGGAAGTCTGTATAATACATGAGGACAGAGGAATATTGACGCATTTTTAATGTGATTCTGGCGGTGAGTAATGGGGAAACTGTGAACAAAAAATAATGACGGGTAATTTCGGTTTAAAATTTAAATTTTTCTCTGTAGAATTTTTTACTAAAATGGATTACTTCCGTATGGACAAAAGAAGACGATCTAGAGTTCAGTAACGTTACATAATAATCGTTATCCTCTTCTTCTTTCTAAACCATATCGCTCCGATGCAGCGGATATGGCAAATCCAATATTGTGCCACTACGCACGTCATAGTCTAAGATTACTGCAGCATGAACAATGGCGAGGTTACTATGAAAGGTCAGTCGAGGACAACTACGACGGCGGCATTCGAGGAGTTATCGCCAAATAAAATGGAAGAGGTCTCAGTTAAGGCTTCTGAACCGAGAATGTTTTTAAAAGGACCGAAAATGGGGTGATTTTTAACGGGTACCCGGTTATTTTAATTTCAATATAATATTTGATTTCTCCATATTAAATATATATATCTTTTCAAGATGAAAAATTATCCGGATACGCTTCCATTTCGCAAAACCAATTTAATAATGAATCTGAAATCTACTGGTTAACTAACTATTTACAATGCTAGAAAATCTTTTGATGCATGCTTTTTTTCAAGGTATTCACAGTTTATACTTGGTGGAAAGGTATTATATATAAAAAAAACACTCATCTGTTATAATTCTACTTTTGTTTTATATGATCATGACCGGTTTCGCTCGTGATGAGCATTATCAATTGATCCTGATCAGGGACGTCCCGTGGGCATAGGCGAGTAGGCAGTTACCTAGGAGCGTCAAATCTCAGAGAGCGGCAAATGATCACTGTTTTTTTTCAAATGTTTATTTTAATCCCTGCCTAGGGGCGGCACATTGCCTCGGAACGTCACTGATCCTGATCATGTAAAATAAATGAGTGTTTATTATTTTGAATGCATGCTATCTATTAAATCTTCTTCAACGGCAAGTCATCGCGTATTTTTCGTTGCTAACAATTGTTCAATAATAATTCGAGGTTCTACGAAATTAAACTTTTTAGAAAAAAAAAAGAATCATATCTAACACATGGGTGACTGATGAATAGTGAGTACCGCCACAGTGAAAAGGCGCATGCCATGGAATGGGTTCGTCTTGAACCCGCCTGACACTATAATTAGGGAATTCAAATAATGCATTACCTATAATTCTCTAATGGTGGATTGACACGACATCAGCTATGGGAGGATCAAAAGTCAAGTACCCCTCTAAATGTATTATAAATTATTATATATTATATATTCATAAAATTCACGAAAATTATTTAATTTTGTAGCACGTCTTGAATTTCATTAAATTCGAATTTGAGCAATGTTGACTTGCAACCGTACCATCGGTTTATTAATAAAATATACGTAATAACATATTATTTAAGCAATTTATTAAAATTATTTTTGATACACACAAAAGGCAAAGCATTTAAATTCATCGTAAATCACCTCCAAAACAGATGTGTTGATAAGTAATAGTTGACATGTATAGCAAGTAAAATGTCAACAATTTTTTTAATCAAGAATTCATTGACGTCAATAGCATTTGTTTAATATGCAAACAACGAGCTTAATTTATTCGAATATTAAAATTGGGTCATTTGTTATTATATTAAACTATAAAAATCTAAGATACAATAACAGTAAAAAATAGATAAATCACATAGATTAAAAATCTAAAGGTCTTTCGCGAAATATATATATGTATATATTACAATATGTATATAGTGGAACCTCTCATAACGAGTTTAATTCGTTCCAGAGTCTTACTCGTTATATGAAACACTCGTTATGCGAAACAAGTTTTCCCATATAAAACAATGTAAAATACAATAATGCGTTCCATGCCGAAAATAAAATCATTTTTTATATTTTTAACGTTTACTAAAATAAAATAACATACTTATAAATTGTAAGCGTAACAACCTGGAATGCGATTTCGATTTTCAAAAAAACAATAAAAAAAATCGACTAGTTTATTAGTATGAATTTATGACAAATAATTAATTCTTTTTTACTAGAAAGCTGTCTAGAGACATTCGTTTTTGCCGACGCTTTAAAATTTGGTCAAAATGTGATACAGCATTGTCTTTGAATACATTTGTAAAACGCATAGCCACCTCCTTATTAGGGTGATGCTTCTCAATATACGATGCAATAGTTTCCCATGCTTTTAGCATTTCAGATTGTTGATCTGCTACTTCCTCCTTCCCTACTAACAAACTCTCCTCCATAACTTCTTGCTGTGAAAAACAATGTAGCTCCATAAGCTCTTTGGTGGTCAGCTCTTGACTGTGCTCTTCTACAAGCTCATCAATATCGTTGTCATCCACCCAGTCCCACGGTATTAGAGTGGACACTCACAGATGAGTGACGTGAAAATGGGACTTTCTCTCTCTGCGTCACTCGTTATGCGAAATGTCGCTCGTCAAGGGAGCATTTTTTTCACAATCTGTTTTGCTCGTTATGCGAATTACTCGATATACGAGATGCTCGTTATGCGAGGTTCCACTGTATTTATGTAACCCTAAATATCAGGTTTCTATTTTGTATCATTTTATATTTCTAGGGTGTATTTTTTGATTTCTGATTATAGAAGATATTTAAGTCATATTTTAAGAAGCGGCACATAGTAATGCAATGCAAATATTATAGGGAAATTCTTCCGAATATTACAATTTTAATATGGACTTTCATTACATATTTGTAAAATATTATACGTAAAGTTTACGTCGCCACGACTGAAGGATTAAATTTGTTGGTTTATATAAAAATTGTGATAAATAAACAGGATTCGTTTATTAGTAGCAGTCATTACATGGCAACAGCATGCTATTTATTATGTTTAAGAATGTATCTGCCCATACTTTATTAGCAATCAATTAATTCAAGTTTATTATCATTTATATATTCTATAAATATAATCATTTAATAAGATTGAAATTAGGATTATTTTGGTCGAATCAATAAAACGGGTTGCATCACAACATTAAATATGCACTTAATCATTGTATCTTTTTTCCATAAAAAAATAAAAAAGATATCTATGTACTTCTAAAAATAGATTTACTAATATCATTTGTGTTATGGGCTATAGAACTTTTTAAAATTAAATATTTAAACATCAAACATATTTTTTTTTTAATTAATATCGCCGCTCAAAATGTGGAGCATATGGCCTCCTAATGGAGGTATTTTAACAGAACTTTTTTCTACGAGAACTGCTTTTTACTCAGTTGCTCAACCTCTCTTTTTCAAAAAGAGTAGTAGGGATAGAGGATAAGGCCAGGACAGGACTAGTGGTTGACTAATCGCTCTTGCTACGCCCAGTTACTGAAGGATCGGAAGGGTGAGAAGGAATTATTAGACATCACAAACACCCATGCCTTTGAACAGAATATAATATAAATTAGGTTTTGAATTAACATCTCCTCTGTAAAGTTACAAAATGTTAAAAAGTGTTTTTTGGCCCTCCTGAAAAGCTACACTTTTTAAAATATTTTCTTCAAGTTATATACCATTTGGTATAAAAAGAGGTTTGCCATTTTGACACTTGGCAACAAAATTAATGCTTTGTTATTTTTCTGGATCTGAAGCCTGAGTGGTCGTCGTCGTTGTCTTTGGTCTATGATAATAGATAAGAATTTAATTCTAGTTAAATTATCTTAATGTTAAATTTCCATTTATTTCGGTGAATTTGGGTAATTTTAATTTCAAGTTGAATGGGTGCGCGGGGGTCGTCAGACTGCTTCGCGGCCGCGCGCGTACGCAGCTTGCGGAGAACATTGGTTAGAACCCTAGTACGGACAGTTTCATAAATTGATTTAAGTATTTGAAAGTATGGATCTCCCCCATAATCACCTATCCTGCCCTATCTTCCAACTATCATTACTCTGTCAAAAAAAGTTGTTGAGTGACTTAGTAACAAGCAGTTTTCATTAAGCAACTTATGTTAAGGTAAGCTACATTATGAGTCTATACCAGCGATGTCCAACACGCGGCCCGCGGGCCACATGCGGCCCAGTTGAAGATTTTCTGCGACCCTATTGGAGTTTACAGCCTTCTACAAATATATTTTGTTATTCATAAATCTAACAAAACAAATCACTGGCGTGAATTTGACAAATTTATATCAGCATTTTGTGTATGACATCCAATTGTTTTCATGACAGCTGGGTCACAAATGGAATTAATAGACCGTCAATCAAGCATCGAGTTAAAATGCATGTTAGAAGAAATTAAACGTTAAAATTTATCCTCGAGGATAAATTTTCAAATTTAAAAAGCTGGCAATGTGCATTACAGCTGCATTTGGGACCACGTATCACTGCGATTCGTTCTTTTCAAAACTGGAAATAGTAAAAACGAAATGTCTCAACAGGCTGACCGATGAAAACTTAACCAATCAACTGCGATGTGCATTGAATAAATTACCAGTCGATATAAACAAAATCAAATAGTTTGAAAAAACAAGTGTCACATTAATTATTAAGTAAATAAAATGTTTTGATAATTGTTTGGCTGTTTTTAAAATAAGGAAAGTATCATGGTCATAATTAATTAATAAATTGTTTTTTATGCGGCCCACCATATACCGCTAATATTTTATTTGGCCCATCAAACGATATTTTTTGGTCAACGCTGGCCTATACGCTATACTATATGGACATGGGTACAAAAAAATCGAAATTTCAATAATTAATGAACATCTGTTTATTTATAACTAATTTTCAATACGACTTGGCAAGTTTTTCGTCAAGAATCTATAGGAAAAGCCACCATGAATACAATAATCAAATTGAAAAGTAAAAAAAAATGCATCTTATTTATGATCTGGAATCTACATTTTTCTTTTTGGCATCTTCATGCATACAAAAATAATTAACAGAAACAAAGAAATACGTTTCAATAAATGTAGAAACAGATTTATCGTAATAATATTAACGCATTAAAGTAACTTTTCCCCCTCAACTAATGAAGAGGAAAAGTTACTT
Organism: Himalopsyche anomala; assembly: GCA_031772345.1. Lineage (NCBI taxonomy): Eukaryota > Metazoa > Arthropoda > Insecta > Trichoptera > Rhyacophilidae > Himalopsyche > Himalopsyche anomala. The sequence continues at coordinate 19,987,971 of CM062826.1, read as the reverse complement.
TTTAGATCAGTATATAATCAATTTAAAAAATGGCTATTTATATTAATAAATGCGGTATTAGCCAGACCACATTTAAAGACAAAGAGCAATTTGAAATAAATAAAGTTAATAATAAATGTGATTCACAGAAATACACAATTAATATAATTATTATAATAAATATAGACATTACGATGTGTAAATAAAAGTACGAAAATTTAATATGCTTACTCAATCAAGAAAAAATATGTCCGTAGTGTATTACAAAATAATATTTTATTATTGAGGCAGTTCGATGGTCAAATATAAATGTAAAGAGAGCAAGAATTTAACTAGAAGCAATGAAATTGTGAAAAAATCACGTAAAACAAATTTTCTTCGGCAATTTTAATGATGTGCTGATACACTTAAAATTGCTTATTAAAAGATAAACACAATAAAACTGAGATAAAACATGTTTTCTCGAAGTGTTTATGTTAGTATTATATTCTTTAAAGTAAAATTTTGGAAAAGTAGGTAATAATTATTATTTGATCAATAAAAATCGCTTTTCAACTTTTCAATGAAAAAACAGTTTACGACCGAAGAAAATAAGTTAATAATAACGTTTCAGTATTGTTTTATAGCTAAAAAGATATTTATGTTAATGGTCTCTTATATCAGTGCTTCCCAACCTTTTTCATTCCACGGCCCCTTAAATCTGAAAAAAATAAGCCGCGGCCCTTCTCAATACAAAACATGTTCTGCAGCGGCCACCAATCTGGGAAGCACTGTCTTATATGAAACTATAGGAATTTTATTTAAATGCGATACATACAGCGAAAGAAAAACAAACACGTCAGATATAATCCTAATATGTGATGAATATCAGAATATACCACACCTTAATATAAAATATATTTTTTAACAGAAAACAATATAATACAGTACGGCACGACACATAATTTATATTGAGTAGTATTTGAAGCTCATCTTATTTTCAGACCTGTTTTTAAGAATTTACAGTTTGAAAAAAAGTTTTGCAATTCTCAATTCAAATTTTATTTTTGTGTTGTCACACTTGATCTTCTAAAACGTGAATTGCATAAAATCACCAATACATGACATAAGAGCAGTATGTGAATAATATTTTTTTAACAGAATTTTCATAACCAAGAAAATCAAGTTGTTGACAAACAAGTAACAGCATTCAGAAAATCTATGAATGATGTTTTCCTCGCAGGAAAACCTGCATATAATTATTATTCAGTGTTTACCTGATACCAATTCCATATTATGAATAATTCAACATTTAAATATTACGTGCAGTGAATTAGTATGAACGTTATTAACTATAAAAGGAATGTGGTTACAGGTTACGATAGACATGGCGGAACCGTTCCGTGAATCATTTAAAAACATGTAACTTAAACAGAATTCATTTGTCCATTATGTCAATTAATTGTATCGCAAGCAAGTCATAAATCATTATTGGTTGACATCATACATCATTGATGACGGGACGTGACATTCGCAGTTAATAGGATACAGTACCTTTGCGCCTGAAAACAGAGTAAATCGATCGTTTGCCGTCGACTAAATCTCGTGAACCGTTCACTCAAAAAATTTTTTTTTCAATAATTACATTTTCCAAACGCTTTTTTACACTATTGCATTTTTTTTTCATGAGAATAGTCATATTTTAAAGGAAACACGGCAAACACAAAAAACGGAATTTGAAAAACTGCTTTACGTTGAAATCATTTTTAGAGATTATTATAGGATACCGAAGTTTAATGTCTTAGAAAGAAATGCAGATAAAAGTTTGTTTAAGAAAGTGAATTGAGCAGAATTTCCAATTTATGTTTTGTAATGATTGTACATCCATTTGAAATGTACCATTTCTCCCACTTTTTCTGACTGATTTTTAAAGCATAATTAGATCATAAATACTTCTACAAAAAATTGGAATGATAAAACATTTTATTGTTTACATTTAAATGCAAAAAAATAAATAAATAATAATAATACCAATAAATGGTAACCATTTTTCGGGGATGTCTTTTTCTTACCTACCATTCTTCAGTTTGAGCTCAGTTTGAGATGAGGCTTGGGTTAGAGTGGACGTGTCGAAAATTTCTTTAGATATTTTTAAATCACTGGTCAACGAACATTAGAGATATGAATAAAGCAATGTATTTTTTACACTACCATAAAAAACGGTTAAATATCGGTTGGGGTTAGGGTTGCGCAAAGCGCTGATAAATAATATTATTTATAATACAATAATGTCTTGTTCAGTCGAAATACTTGTAAAGACCAGTATTACTTTAGTTTATGGATAAGCATTTTGAAATAATTATTCGGCAATGGTTTTAAAAAGAGATTCTATTCAATATAATAGGAACAGTAGTTGAATAAAAGTCATCTAAATGGAAAAAAAACTTCAAAATTATTGGAGAAGCTAAGATGTTCATAGTAAATATTTTTTACATAATATACAGATGGTAAACCATGTTTTTTGCAACGTTAAGTTTTTTTAATTGAATACATTTTTCTACCGTCAAACGTGTTTTCTTAAACTTATAATTGAACAAAACAGAATGATTGAATAAAAGGATTTTTATATTTCAAAAGTAATGTGCTGCTTACAGATGGGGAAGATTTTCGCTAAAAAAAACAAAGTTCGTCGTCTAAAAGTAAAAAAAAAATTATTATTAAAAACAAAAAAATATTTGAAAAGGTAAGATTTTAATATGTCACAGCCCTGTATATCGTCGAACACGCAAACGGGCAATAAAGAACGTTCTCAAACATTTATTAAAAAATACGAATATATCTATGCATTCGCTATAAATTATTTGAATAACTACTTTTGATCTGGTCTAATATTCATTTAGTTTCTTCCTTATCGAGTTAGACTATATAGAATCTTGAAGTAAAAATATTTACATTTAGTAAAATGTACACCCAATCCTTTCTTAATGCGATTTTTTTTGGATGGCACCGTTACGTTTTTTCATACATTTTTAGTACTTTGTTATACGGATTTGGAATCGATTTTTCAAATTATATGAAAATTAGTCTTTTTTACGCACCACTTTCTGGAACCAATGTATCATCCTGAGATTTTTGATCTTAGATTCAAAAGGTCAATAGAAATATGGAATCCGCAATACATTTTAGATGCTATTAATAAAAAAACGTAAAGAAGTCACTGTGCGAAATGTTCAATCGATTTGATAGAACGATTACTTAACTTACAATAATTTTAAAATATCGAAGTTTTTTAATTATTGTCAGTTAAGATAATTTTTGGATTAAATAATTGTCAAAACTAAAACGCGAACCAAAAATAACTATCAATTGCAACTTATAATTCTTTTACTCAATACTTTTCTATTTTAATCTTATTATGTCAATATTTTTTTTATGTTTTAATCTTTTTTATGCAACAAAATTATTTTTCAAAACTGTATTCATCAATATCAATATCATAAAAAATCATATCAAATCAATATCATAAAAATAGGTTATACAAAATTAAAAATATTTTTTTCAATATATTAGAGAAAGTTTGAGAATTTTGTATTGTATGCTTTGTTTTGCTTATCGTCACAAACCGTTAATTTATGAAATACGATAGCTTACTGTTGCTACCATGTAGCAATACCTCATTACTGTCTAAATACCCATTCGTGTGTTGGGTGGTATTGTTATTTTTGTAATGAAATGTAAAAATGTTTTGCTTGTTTTGATACTGTAAAAATACGTATAGTGGTGGTTACCTATTTAAGTCAGTGCAATATTTATGCTGTAGGTCAAATTTAAGTTTTGCATTCCTACTGAGTCGCCTTAATAGGAGCATGTAAAATAAATCAAAACATTTTCCTTTATACGTAGCAATAAAGGATGTTCACAAATTAATAAAACCTGTCCTTTAAAATCCTTTGTATAGTAATAATGAATATCATCAGCATTCTGGATGAAAACTTTTGTAGATTATTAACTTTCCTATTCTACAATTCACTGTGTAAAAGTGATATAAACGTTTAGGTAGAACGAATTTACATAAATATTTTGGAAATAAAACAGCAAAAACTAGTGCAATGGAAGAATAGACGATATTTCGACATTGACATCATTCAGCGGAAAGGTTATTTCTCATTAAAATATTTCCAAGCGGATTATGTTTTAAGGAAATCTTCGATGAAAATGATTATCTGTAGAATTAATAAAATAATTCGCCATTGTTTATAAATACATGTGCATCAAAATTTCATAAATATTTGGCTATTATTTGAAAGTTAAATTGAAACAATATGCAGTTATAAAAATGAATTATTATTCAATGATTACTTAGTGGATAAAAAATGTGAACAACTGTGAAATTTATAATGTATTTCGAGTGTATGTTATGTTGCACAAACCGTTTATTAGCAATACTCAAACTTTTTTCAAGGGTACTGTTACGGTAAATATAGTGGATATTTTTTAACATCGAAACACTATATTTTTTTCTAAATATGTATCAAAATATAAAAAAAATATTGTCATACAACGAAACATAGAAAACTGTTACAAATTTCGTCATCTCTTGTTCGCTTTCGATTTCAAAATATTCGAGGTCGAAAATGTAACCATTGTATTTATTTTTTAATTAAAACTTGTTCCTCGCGTCGGTCATATAAGACGGTGTGTGTAAGGGTAGTTAGGCGAGGATTAGGAGATAATCTTCCACAGCTATCTCCTCTCCGAAGACAAACCCATGAAGGTAGTCATCAGAGGGGTCCCCGAATACGTTGACCCAGAGGACCTCCGCCTAAACCTTGTAGACTCGGGATATCCTGTCCTGAACGCGTGTCGGATGACTCGAGAAAGCAAGAAAACTTAATTCCACTGCTGTTGCTGAACCTAGATAGAACTCCAATGGAAAAAAAAACTATCTTCAACCGTTGTGGAACCCATGAGAAGAAGCACAGAAGACGGGCAATGCCATAGGTGCTAAGGGTTCGGCCACACAGCCAGCTGCTGCTTTGCATGACCTATGTATGTGTGTCAAATGCGCGGGCGAACACAGGACTTACGATTGCAAAATGGACCCGATAACAAATGTGCAAACTGCGGAGAAGCACACCCGGCTAACTATAAGAGCTGTAGACGGCGCCCAAAACACGCTAGACCCGCTTACAAGGACGAAGACAAATCCCTGGAAGCCCGGAAATACCCTCATGGGTTGAGAAAAGTAGAAAAGACAGTCTGAAACCTCACCAACCGACCTTCACAAACAATGACACCACTCGACCCACAACCAACTCACACCACTCGCCCGACAAAAAAAGCCTGAATGAAGGCTTTACTACACTAAGCCATTGCGCAAGCTAACCTACTCATCGCCAAACAACTCCACTAACTCTCATCGTCACCAGCAGTACTAACACAGCATTATCCAAAAAAAACATTACCCCGACCAGCAAACATCAGGCCGAAAGTACATAAGCCACATCGGCCTGATACAACAATTAGACTTCCTTTAACGACACCACTTTGACCATGGGATTAGGCGAACTAGTCTATATGCCGATACAATGCCATTCAATACACCAGCAGTCTGGTATTGTCTAGAGATGTGAAAATATTCAGCTACTAAATTTACAAAATAAAAAAACGATATAATACCATAAAGAGTACAAAAGTATCTTAAAAAAATAAGAAAGCACAACCAGTACGATCTTTAACATTGCATTTCTCTTACTAAATTCCTAATGCTATCTATAGTCATATTTTTTGTTATAACATAATTTATAAGGGCACTTGAAAATAGCTCCGCGGAAGCACATGCACCCGCGGGCACGGAAAAGGCTAAGCGAATACTGAGACGCAGCACAGGGCAGCACAGAGTTGGCAGGTGCCGGCAGGCAAAGCAGACATGTGCGATCAGCGTATGCTTTGACAGCTGCATCACGCAATTGCCATAATATTAATATCAATTGAAATAAAACTTCTATAATACAAAACCTACCAACTCAGAAAAAAACATTATTTAGGAGGTTTGTAAAGTAATGATGATGCACGAGACATTTATTACATAAATGACACATTATTATCTACAATAACTCTTTTAGTGTGTTTCAAATGTAGTTTACATGAGTATTATCATATGAATTGTCTGGTCTGAAAAGCAGAACTGTTCCATACATGATGTATGGAATAGTTCTGCTTTTGATACCAGACGACTCAATAAACAAAGGTCAGTTCGCACTAATTCATTAATAATCGGTTTGTTGAGTTTATATTTCATAATGGGTGATTGAATGATTAAAAAGACTTTAACTTACATTTAACTTAAGTTATTAAACCTTTTTTTTTAAAATGAAAAAAATTACATGAACGATGAAAATACTTCAGGTATGGTGCAAAACATTCAAAGATGGTGTAAGATGATTTTAAGCCTCTGGTCGTTCTATTGATGGTTATTGAGATCTTGTTATGAGTGACATACTCTAGCCGTTTTTTTGTGAGCTACCTTAGCCTGAAATCGGGTAGAAGAGAGCATAATTACCAGAAACCGTTCAGTTCCTATCGTATCCTTTACCGCACAGAAAACGGTGATCGAATAACAAAATTATAACCAGTCATCATATAGTTGAAATGATCTACATATATCCGGCGATGGCTCAAGTAATATGTATATTACAAAAGGTTAGAGGTTTATGTTTTTAGCATATAGCAATATATAGAACGAGGACCACTGGTTTAGTATCGCCCCCGTAAATTGTGCAAAGTTTTTAAAAATAACTTATTCAAAATGCGTCATAGCCACTTATTAAAATGTTTCAAACAAAATAAAGCCGCAATGACGTCAAAGCGCCAAGGATATCAAATTTTTGTTTTTTTATACGCCGAGGAATAAAATTTAATAGTTTTCGCACGAATGTCTTCGAACTTCTTTGATAAAAAAATATTTCAATAAAATATGTTTATTTTATAACCTATAAAAAACTGTTTTGTCAAAATAAACTAAATTGTAAATAAAGACGAAGCTGCTTTGTAAATAAATGTTAAGAACCAAAGTTAAATATTATGACATGATTATCTAACACATGGCTTCCCAAACTATATTCCGTGAGACCTAAATAGGTGTTCCGAGAAAAATTAGAATGGTAATATACGCTGCAACACATTTAAGAATCTTTTACTTATTAAAAATGGAGTGATAATAAATCTCCACTGACGTTTAAAACGTCAAATATCTTGGTACAGGCGGAGATTTTGAATCACTAGAAGCCTTTTTTCACTCATATTCTTTTGTAACATTGTTTTTAAATAATTACTTAATAAATAATAAGGGGTTCAATAAAATAATAAAAACATACTTTTACTATTATGAATTTCCCGACCTAAAAAAATAAGCGGTGTTCCGGTAACATTTCCAGATTTGCAAAGTGTTCCGTTAGACAATAAGTTTGGGAAACACTGATCTAACATATAACCCAGTGTTGGACCCAGCGGGGTGCGAACGCACGCATGACACGCGGGCGGTCAGTCAGGAGGACACACCGCGGTCTTAATGTTTTACAAAAATTTAAAAAACAAAAATGATCAGAATCTCTTATAGTGGTATGTATACGAGAAACTAATATCGCTGTGTAAGCGGCTCTTCGCAGCCATACAAACAATACTCAACATTTGGGTCGATATAAAGAAAACAACTTTTTAATAGCATTTTGGGTTGTCTGCATACCGCGTCCGATCGAACCATTTATAAAATATTTTTGGTAAAGATTTTGGCTTGTCCAAGTTTTGGATCGGTAAAATGAAGGCGTGTCTCGGACAAAATAATACAAAGATTTATAATGCTATTATTATTTAATATGATGAGATGATTTTAGGCTTGTGAAACTAGATAAAATTTCAAGGGTCGATGAAAAAATCATAACCAATAATCCGATCTCTTGTTATCATTTGTAATTCATTTTTGTGGCTGAAAAGAGGAAACCTAGCTTGAAGTATTATAGCTCACATACGCAAAGACGAAATTGAAAAAAAAAAAGTGTAATACATATTTACATAGATATCTTCAACACAGCCTGTGCCTGATGTCATAACATGAAATTTAAAACAGAACATAAGGATTTATAATGACTAGTGTCTTATTTTTTTAATCTTATAATCAACGTTGATAGGCAGTAGACGATATGCGTTCATTCTGACGAAATATGACATATAGATCTGACGAAATACATGTTTTGTTTTATTATACAAATGCATCTGTCTATATTTTAGGATATTTTTTACTTTTGTTTTTCTGGTTAGTAAAAATAACATTGACCTATCGATAATTTTTTCAAACTAACAAATTCACACATTTTAGACTTATATATAGTGGGAAGTGTGAAAATTATAAATTGGTGTTAATTTAAGACTCTTTTGAACACAACCTATAGAAATAATAATCGTGGCTGAGATGCTATCTACAACATGAGAAAAAATATCATAAATAATCAAAAAAGTGTTTCTATTGTTACTCACATCATGCCAAACGCAGCTAACCTTTAAATGCTATTGAAAATGTTTCTCTTAAGATTGGGTAAGAAATCAGAGTAAATTAATATTGATTATATGGTTGTACTATCATAAATATAATGATACAATTATTTTTCAAAACAATATTACTACAATAACATCTCAAATTAACTTACAAATGCACAGCATCGAAGAAGTTTTTGTAAGTTGTTCCCTCCATTCTGACTGCTGATAATAGTAGAAGTATCATTTTTGGCAACCTGAAAATATAATTAAAATTAAATTAATGTTTATCTTCATTCCGTGTAACTTGTTTACAAGAGGCATGCAGTGCATGAGGACCCAGCGAAAAGAGGGGCCCAAATCTATACATACACATACTGTGGAACCCCCATCAACTGCTTTCGCATTCTTCGTTTTCCTGCTGCATAGATCGTGAAATAAATATGACTAGCTGTAAGCCCGTTGACCTCAACGGAGAGATTTTTGTTGCATTTTTAAGTAGTCAGAAAAGTAACTGGCGTGAAAAATAAATTACTAACCTATTTATTGAATAATCCAGAAATTCTGATAGTAAAAGAAATATCTCGGGGCGTATATCGACAGCCCTGCCCTGCAGTATTTAAATTGTAAATTATTTATTTTTGGAATAATGTTCTAGTTTGCTAACAACTATTTTTCGTAATAGCAGAAATTTTGTAAATTATTTAATTTTTGGAATAATGTTTATGTTTGCTAACAACCATTTTTCTTAGAAGCAGAAATTTCGTTAATTATTTTATTTTTGGTATAATTTTTAAGTTTGCTAACAATTATTTTTCATAGTAGCAAAAATAGTCCTTGTAAATTACTTAATTTTTGGAATAATGTTTAAGTTTGCTAACAATTATTTTTTCTATTAGCAGAAATAGACCTCGTAAATTATTTAATTTTTGGAATAATGTTTAAATTTGCTAACAACCATTTTTCATAGTAGCAAAAATAGTCCTTGTAAATTACTTAATTTTTGGAATAATGTTTAAGTTTGCTAACAATTATTTTTCCTATTAGCAGAAATAGACCTCGTAAATTATTTAATATTTGGAATAATGTTTAAGTTTGCTAACAACCATTTTTCTTAGAAGCAGAAATTTCGTTAGTTATTTTGTTTTTGGTATAATTTTTAAGTTTGCTAACAATTATTTTTCATAGTAGCAAAAATAGTCCTTGTAAATTACTTAATTTTTGGAATAATGTTTAAGTTTGCTAACAATTATTTTTCCTATTAGCAGAAATAGACCTCGTAAATTATTTAATTTTTGGAATAATGTTTAAGTTTGCTAACAACCATTTTTCTTAGCAGAAATAGACCTCGTAAATTATTTAATTTTTGGAATAATGTTTAAGTTTGTTAACAATTATTTTTCCTATTAGCAGAAATAGACCTCGTAAATTATTTAATATTTGGAATAATGTTTAAGTTTGCTAACAACCATTTTTCTTAGAAGCAGAAATTTCGTTAGTTATTTTGTTTTTGGTATAATTTTTAAGTTTGCTAACAATTATTTTTCATAGTAGCAAAAATAGTCCTTGTAAATTACTTAATTTTTGGAATAATGTTTAAGTTTGCTAACAACCATTTTTCTTAGAAGCAGAAATTTCGTTAATTATTTTGTTTTTGGTATAATTTTTAAGTTTGCTAACAATTATTTTTCATAGTAGCAAAAATAGTCCTTGTAAATTATTTAATTTTTGGAATAATGTTTATGTTTGCTAACAACCATTTTTCTTAGAAGCAGAAATTTCGTTAATTATTTTATTTTTGGTATAATTTTTAAGTTTGCTAACAATTATTTTTCATAGTAGCAAAAATAGTCCTTGTAAATTACTTAATTTTTGGAATAATGTTTAAGTTTGCTAACAATTATTTTTTCTATTAGCAGAAATAGACCTCGTAAATTATTTTGTTTTTGGTATAATTTTTAAGTTTGCTAACAACCATTTTTCATAGTAGCAAAAATAGTCCTTGTAAATTACTTAATTTTTGGAATAATGTTTAAGTTTGCTAACAATTATTTTTCCTATTAGCAGAAATAGACCTCGTAAATTATTTAATATTTGGAATAATGTTTAAGTTTGCTAACAACCATTTTTCTTAGAAGCAGAAATTTCGTTAGTTATTTTGTTTTTGGTATAATTTTTAAGTTTGCTAACAATTATTTTTCATAGTAGCAAAAATAGTCCTTGTAAATTACTTAATTTTTGGAATAATGTTTAAGTTTGCTAACAATTATTTTTCCTATTAGCAGAAATAGACCTCGTAAATTATTTAATTTTTGGAATAATGTTTAAATTTGCTAACAACCATTTTTCATAGTAGCAAAAATAGTCCTTGTAAATTACTTAATTTTTGGAATAATGTTTAAGTTTGCTAAAAATTATTTTTCCTATTAGCAGAAATAGACCTCGTAAATTATTTAATATTTGGAATAATGTTTAAGTTTGCTAACAACCATTTTTCTTAGAAGCAGAAATTTCGTTAATTATTTTGTTTTTGGTATAATTTTTAAGTTTGCTAACAATTATTTTTCATAGTAGCAAAAATAGTCCTTGTAAATTACTTAATTTTTGGAATAATGTTTAAGTTTGCTAACAATTATTTTTCATAGTAGCAAAAATAGTCCTTGTAAATTACTTAATTTTTGGAATAATGTTTAAGTTTGCTAACAATTATTTTTCCTATTAGCAGAAATAGACCTTGTAAATTATTTAATTTTTGGAACAATGTTTATGTTTGCTAACAACCATTTTTCTTAGAAGCAGAAATTTCGTTAATTATTTTATTTTTGGTATAATTTTTAAGTTTGCTAACAATTATTTTTCATAGTAGCAAAAATAGTCCTTGTAAATTACTTAATTTTTGGAATAATGTTTAAGTTTGCTAACAATTATTTTTTCTATTAGCAGAAATAGACCTCGTAAATTATTTAATTTTTGGAATAATGTTTAAATTTGCTAACAACCATTTTTCGTATATATATAAATAAATAGTTAATTAAATTATTATATATAATTGAGCAGCCCTATATAGCCGTTCACAACCCTGCAGGTGGAAATCTTGGAATTCAATATCGTTTAGTGCAAGATTTCACCCACAGATGTCATTATTAGTTCACTTAAAACGCGTTCTTATTTTTTGCTTTGTATTATTTAAATTATATAAAGTTTTTATATCGCTTTTCTCAAGAGGATTCGTAGACCAGTGTGTAAGCCGTCCGAACGACGCGCATGAAAATTGGGGCATGGTATCGAATCCCACAGCTGGAGAGAATATTTTTTGAAAATTAATTGTTTTTACACATAATAAAATAAAAATGTCATGATTTCAAAAATTCACTCATGACGTCAGAGAAAAATGAAGAAATGAATTAATGACGACAGCGGGGCAGGATGGGGGGGAGGGGGACCGTCTTTCTTGACGTCATCGAATAGGCGAAATCGCGACCATAATATACAAACGAAAAAAGTATCTCTTTAGTATGAATAAAAAAATGTTGACAGCGTGGCTGGGGCGGAGGAGGGGAAGGGGAAATCGGGGACAATTTACAGACAGACGGACAGACAGACGGACGGACGGACGGACGGACATTAACGACTATTAATATATAGATTTTAAAAATGAAACATTTATCTTGGTATTATTTGAAGATTTACCTAATTATTGTTATCCCAGATTTCATGTTTCTTTATAACGGTCCCTTTAAACGTTGAATCGGGGTTTCATTGCACAAAAATTTTCGTGAGGGGGCTTGCGAGACGTTTGCATGAGGGCAGTGGCGGCCGGTCAATGTGGCATTGGATCAATGCACCCCTTGTGTATGCAGGGGCGGTTATATTCCATGAAATAATATTCAAACATAACATTTATAACATTCACTCATTTTAAATTCTTCGTGTATTTATTTTACTGACGGACCACTTAATTTATAGTTTTGAATCACACGGACTACTAATAAGTTTAAAAAACGATACAGAAATATATAAAATAACGATTGTCAAAGTAACACAGTCAGTTTGTTTAATTATAAAATGGAAATAACGTTTGTAAAATAATGTGATATTTGTTGATTCACATTCAAAATTAGTTCATGGATTTCCATCACCAGTGACGTCACTGTGTCAACCAGGACTGTGGAGTTGGGTAAAAAAGTCGACTCCGACTTCAGCATTAAATAAAAAACCGTCGTCGACTTCGACTCAAAATCGATTTTTTCAAATATTTTATTTTAACGTACATATCTGTATACCATCAGATCACTATATTTTCCAGAATAGATTCTATGAAGATTTCACCAATTAATGTGAAGAATAAACTAATAATTTTTCAATATCATTAAATTATTTTTCGCTTGGTCTCCCGACTCCGACTCCAGAGCCCTGGTATCAACACCAATTTTTGTCACGGACTATCGATTTTTAATTGCTGACCTATCAAACTATACTCTGAAACCTTGTAGAGAGAAAGCGAATATTATGGGATTTCGAGGTGGTATCAGAAAATTTTTACGCAAGCTGCAAAACTGTTAAAATAATATATGTACATATATAGATTTCATTTCCGTGCCTAGAGAACTCTGCAGTGAAGCAGGCGAATCTGAATATGAAATAAGCAATATGAAGGAGGATCTTTTCGGAGATCTCGACAAGGAACTCTATCATTACTTTCCTGAGATGATGATACGAAATCTATTATCTGCTGCTGCAGCCAAAACCAGGAGCGATTCTTATGCGACAGCTATGCATCAATTGTATCCAAATGTATGGTTTTATCGAATTTTCTTTCAGGAGTAGGCTTTCATTTTTAAAAAAGCAATAAACTTACTTAACACAATGAAAGAACGACATGAGATTGAATTTAAGAAACACTCGCCGGCAAATCTTAAATCTTGTTATAATTATACAATTTCAAAAAATCGCTTAAATTTATAATAAATAATATTGCAATGAATTCCATATTTTGTTACCCTATCAAATATCTTGTTTAGAAAATTTATAGTGATCCATGTGTATAGTATATTACTGATATAACAGAATGTATAATCAACTTACCTGGGATAGTACATAGTACAAGGGTTCCCAACCTATGGGTCGCCAATTTTTTTCGATTTTGGATTTGAACAACAAAACTAAAACTAGTCTACTAAAATTACCTTATTAAAAAAAATGTCGCGGGTCACACGGCTTTTATAAAAAGGGGTCGCCAGTCGAATAAGGTTGGTAGCCTATGATATAGTACATAGTTCCTACGACGGCGTGATGCCAAAGTAGCCATCAACATAACATAGTTCTTGTGGAATTGAATACATTTGAGTCGCCCATTTCCAAAGTTCGCCTTGTCCATTTTGAGATAGATATTCACAAAAAAAACGGTTATGGAACCTCTAAATTTAAAAAATACATTTTTGTATCAAATCAAATTGAAATAAATATATGCTTGCGATAAACATATCATAATAAAAAATATCATTCACATTTTTTGAAATATTTAAAGAAATGTCAAGACTTTTGATACTGTTTTATGGACAAGGTGAGTTATGGTTTGGTTTTTTTAAGGGAGAGGAAATGAAATAATAAACACAAATGACTTTTGTTTACATATTTTGTGGTTTAATACATATAACATATAAGTACAAAAAAAGATAACTATTTACCTAGAAGCGCATAATAATACTATATTATAATATTAAACTCTCAATTCTATCTCTTCTGTCAGATAATAGTATTCTTCTTCGTTAACAGTGGCGGATTAAGCACAAGAGAGGCCCCAGGCGCAAACATTTTTGGAGGCCCTGTTTTTTAGATAACATAAGGACGTCAAAAAAATTGATGTAAAATTTATAAAAATCGGAACAAAATATGTATGGTAATATAATATAAATTATTTTTGAGGCCCCTAAAATTCAGAGGCCCCAAGCGAGCGCCTCATGCGCTTATAGGATAATCCGCCACTGTTCGTTAATATTATTCTCTTTGTCGTTTTCATGGATACCTACTTCGTAATCCTCGAGTACTTTTTTTTTTATAAAAGGTTAATAAGTGTTGGTCCCTCCAATTTTCACTAAAATGTTTAACGATGAGTTTTTATACATCGTTATTTTTTTTCTTTTTTCGCCATGTTGCTTAATGGAAGTGCTTCTAGAACAACATATTTAATATATTTTCCTTTTTTCAGCTAATTTTTTGGATTGCAAAGGTCACTGCGATAGACATATTCTCCCTGTACTACAATATTTCCTGAGATGTGTTTCATTAATAACAAACGTTTAAATGGAGTGAATTTGAAATGCGATTGGCCGAGTGCTTTTAATTTGTTAGTTACAGAACTTTCCATTCGAACACTTCAAAATCTTATGAAACATGATACACCTTTCCGTATTGAGCAAAAGTTCCAAAATACTCATTTGGTAAAATAGTAGAGTCCCTTTTCTTTAACTCTGTCTACTTTCACAAAAACACGATCAGGAGGAATGTAAGAATGCCCAGGCACAGGGAAAGCTAGATAGTATGTGAGAAAATAACCTAAAAAATGGATAAGATGCTATATGAAAATGGCTACCAAGTGGAGAAGATGAATTTTGAAATAGGACACTGTTTTTAAATATTTATACTGAATGCTAAAGACTACGCATGAAATTGTTCATATCATAGGTATGTTCATAGCATATGTAGGTATTTAGTAAAAAGTGGACAAGATGAACTTTGGAAATGAGTGACTCATTTATATTGTGATCCTAACATATACAATCCTCTCACAACCAAAATAGTTAATGTTTTACCAGGCCGTGGAGTCGAAGTCGGGTTGTTTTGGGTGGTATCAGAGTCGGAGTTGTAATAAAAAGCCAAGCGAGTTCTTTTTTAAAATCGAATTCAAATACAAAAATGTATGCATAAAATTAAAACGTTGCTTTTTTAAAATCGAAATCAGACCATCAGTAAAAAAGTCAGAATCACGTTTTTACGTCGCTAGGTGGTTGCAAATAATCCAAAGGTTTTAAATCACACGATCTTGAAGGCCAATTCACAAATCCAGTACGCGAAATTATACGCTAATCTAATGTTTCATTCAATCAATTGATTGTGCCGCGAGCTGTGTGATATGTTTCCACCGTATATTTGAGACCACAGCCCTTTCCACAATAATTCCATTCAATTGGGGGAACGAAAATATTAGCAAGTATGGATCTCTAGCGCTTTCCACCAGCATTTAAGTTCTGGCCAACATCGTTTTTGAAGAAATATGGGCCAATGATTTCACCAGCTTATGAAGCAAACCACACAGTGACTTATGTGAATGTAATGGAGTCTCAAAAATGGCTGGTAGATTTTCTTCACTCTAAATGTGGCAAATGTGGCTTATTTATGTAGCCATTCAACGAACGAGCCACATTGTTGTCAGTGAAAATCAGTGGCGGTTCCTGACCTAAAATCTTGGGTGGGCTAGAGAAAAGTATAGCATTGTATACTATTTACGAAATTGTGCATGTTTCCACTTCACCTAATACATTAATATACAAGCAAATTCACAAATACTACGACACTACTGCAATGCATAAATTACTATATAATAAAATCAATGCTAATGTTACTAAGAAATAATAGAATAATAATACGGAATCAAAAAATTACAAAAACAAGTACAAAATGCAATACAGAGCTGTCACTGAAAGTCAATACCTGTCACTTTCATACAATACAGCGATATTCGTACATATTTGTGTTTCGATGTATTATTATAGATCATGGGCAAATTCAATTTAGCCCTTAACGAATGACAGAAGCTTGATAGATTGAAACACAATCGTGTGTGTTTGATGACGTTTCCGTACATACAAATACAGGAAAAGTCTAATCGTGCTTGATTGCGCCCCAGTGTAAAGAAATATTGCGAGATATTGTCTGTGATTGCGGGCTAGAAATCTCTAGCCCCTGAGTCGTTAGTACGTAGGTGTTGCCAGACTGACGTCACGTTGGCTGTTTTTTATGAAGTATTTATAGGGTTATTGTTTTTTTTTATGCCGGCTCAGTTTAAAAATGTAATACAAAACACAATCGAGAATATTATTGTAGGTAGACATAGCATTGTCTTATATTGACAGAGGAAAATTAAAACAAAGATATTATATTCATTTGGGAAAGATTAGTTACGCTTATAAATGTATTTATTTTGTCCAGCGGCCGAATTACTGTTCATTTTTATTCAGCCATCTAAAGTTTAGGGTGAAAACTGCAGGTCGGGCTTAGCCCACCTAGCCCAGTACCTAGAACCGCCACTGATGAAAATGAGGATTAATAAAAATCTTGTTTAAGCTACATTCGCCGAACGGACGACGCACACAATGGTCAAGCGCCTTCAATTCTTGCACGAGCTGAATCTTGAAAGCTTGTAAACCATGACCTTTGCACAAATTTTCCATAAAAAAGGATGGACACAACTTTAAATGCCGTTGTGACGGCAAATTGGCTCATTCGAATCCTTTTCAATACTAGTTACTTAGGTGCACACTATACGACGAATCAGCGAATGCGTATTATTAATAAGAGTATGCGTGGTGCGAAAACGATCCATGGTTGTTCGAATTACTTGCTCGGATGGACGATTATGTCCACCGTAAACAGAACGTAGCCTACTGTAAGTTTCGAGAACTAAACCATGATTTTCAAAATAAATTTGCACAATTTGCAAGCGTTGTTCTGGCTTACGTCAATTCATAGTGAAATGGCAAACCAAACTGAGAAAAAAAAATCAGTTGTCAAATTGGCTGTCGCTGGAAAAATTGTTGCTAATTCGAACAACAAACATCTAAAAAAATACCCGTTAGTTACATTAATAATATGGAAAAACAATAAACAAATTCATTAGATACCTGCACAAACAGTCGATTACATCGAAAATTGGGAAGAATGTAAGCAGAAGTAACATTTTCTAATACTGCAAAAGATACCAATCACTAAAATGTATGAATTTTGGGGGTGGAAATTTTTACTGAGAGCAAAACAAATGGAAGGTTTTTCTCAAGAAAAACCTAATGTTTCTAAAGGATACAATATTAAATGTTTATATGTATTACGTGTGCTATAATATATTAAGGTCGTAAGGAGTATTATTAATTTGAAGATATTTGAAGACCCAAGGACGGCCAAATAAATTGTTACTATGAAAAGCAAAGATTATCCCACAAGTTTATGTAAATAATTTGAACCATCGTCGTTTTGTGAAAACTAATATTTGTGAAGACGATTGACCCCAAATCCAATAGCTTCCTGCTCTGTTCGAAAAATATTGTGCTTATTTACAAAAAGATAAGATAAACTGAAATCTATTGGTGCATTTAAATAACAAAAAAGTATTTGCATTTTTGAAACGCAATGCAGATGGCATTGCGTCATAAGTCGAAAATCTTTAAATCTTTGTTATTGTTATGAAATAATATTTCACGCAGCAATGTAGTTGACTTGCATTCCCTCCAAAAAAAAATTTTCTACTAAAAATGTATTTCTTACTTTGCAAGTCGACGAAATCGACGAAAAAAATTGGTTGTCTGTAAAGTCGGTTTACGGACGATAGTTTAACGTGACAACGTCATTAGAAAACATTGATGAAATGATTGCATACTTTTATGAATAAAATGGAATCATTTTTATTGAATTATCATTATTTTGTATGGATACGAAGAAGGAGTGAAATGAAATCTACAATTTTTTATTGATATATTTTATTCGCACTCATTAATTCAAATATGTTTATTACTTTGATGAACAGTTTATTTACAAGTAACAATGTGCTTTTAGCAATTTATTTACAACTTTTATACATGTGTGATATTTAACGTCTTCCAATCTGTGTTATTCTGTTAAAGATAGGTCGGTGATAGGAAAAGTAGGAAATGAATGGGAGTGTCAGTCTGTCGCAAACCGAGCAAGCGTAGCCAAAATCGTTATCCAGAAATGTTGATTTGAATCTTATGATCGATGATGCCCATTTGGTGTTCCAAGCAGATTGTGCCTGTGGAACTTCAATTTGATCTGAAGAAGTACCTGGTTGAACAGTGGTTTGTGCTGGTACTGCTGCTAAAGTTTGACGTTGTTGGTATGTGAGTTGTCGTTGAATGCCAGTCTGGATATTGTTTGATCTTTCCCTTGAACAAGAAGAGGATGCAGTAGTCGGTTCTACTGAACCACTGGCAAGAGCCAAGTTAGCCAAGTTGGAGCCGCTGCGTAGTCTGCTGTTTTGTCGTCTTTCGGTATCCGATTTCCTCGCAGCTGCCGCCTGTGCAAGAGTTCTGGATGCTGCAATACGCTGTCTGTACTCACGTTGTTTCTGCGCATTCGATTTTGGAGCAGCGATTGTTGGCTCAGCGAATGGCGTTGTAGACGTAGATGCGGCAGCATCTTGCACCTCCATGGATACATTACTCGTTGAAGGTAGTGGCAGATCCGCGAGATTCACAGGTTCATCAGGTTGGTGTGACATGGTGTGACGTTGTTGAGTACCAGTTCGGACATTGCTTGGTCTTTCCCCTGAACGAGAAGAGGATGCAGTATTCGACTCTAATGAACCACTGGCAAGAGCCAAGTTAGCAGCTATGCGTAGTCTGCTCTTTTGTCGTCTTTCGGTATTCAATTTCCTCGCAGCTGTAGCTTGTGCAGAAGTTCTGGATGCTGCAATACGCTGTCTGTACTCACGTTGTCTCTGCGCGTTCGATTTTGAAGCAGCGATTGTTGGCCCAGCGAATGGCGTTGCAGACGTGGATGCGGTAGCATCTTGCACCTCCATGGGTACATTACTCCTTGACGATAGTGGCAGATCCGTGAGATTCACAGGTTCGTCAGGTTGGTCTGCCATGGTGTGACTTTAGGCGGTTCTGCGAAAGAAATCGTTGATAATTTATTGTTAAAAGTATATTTGTTATACGTTAATCAGATTTTTAATATGCAAGAATTAATTACCTTTATTGCCGCAATTATTGTTGTAATATAAACAATGAAAACCACATTAACATTTCACTTCACTTTATAAACAGTTGTAAACAGATCACGTGTAGGTACTGTAGGTGTATAAGTTGTGTACCGAACGATAGGCCGATCGTGCCTCTCTTTCGCTTATCCGCGCTCTCGCTCGCACGCTTGCCTTCTGCGTAACGAGACAATCCGGACAATGAGTCATGTTTTTTCGTGCGTGCAACGGACGTTCATCGATTTATAAGACGTTGTCACGTCAAAAATATTAAACAAAAGAAACTCATTATTGATTGTTTTCAAAAAAGTCTCGGCGGGTATAGATGGGTATCTTAAATCGTATCTTTGCGTATGTGTGCATTTTATAGCAGGGTTGACGTTTACTCTCATTTTAATATTATTATTTTTTCGCAGATAAAACAATGGTAGGGGGGGGCACAGAAAAATGAAGAGGCCACGGGCCCAAAAAGATTGAGAAACACTGATTTAAGCAGTCCAAAATCGTACCTTTTCCAAATGTCAGTTAGTGTTGATGATTCATTCTATATTATATCCAAAATACAATGATACGTGCTCTTTATGTAATATTTTGTAAGTCAATATGTTTAGTAAATTTTTTTTAAATTTGCATTTCTAAAAAATCGCAAAACAGAGGATTGACTGGAATGGAATTATCTAGGTATATATTAAAGTAATATACCCATATTATTATCATTTGAAATAAAGATCATAAAAGAGAAGTTTTTTTATGATGAAATGATTTTAACGCCCGTTTTACCGAACCAAATTGTCGTTTCCTGTGTGTTTTAAATAAATTTATGAATTCTTGGCTTCGATGGAGTTATTGCAACAACCAACAGACCACCAAAATCGTATCACGGACCAGCGGCTGGTAACCGCTGGTCTAGTGAATATGTACAACAATAACATCATTAGAAAAAAAAATCAAATTGAGCAATAGCAAAAACATCGAGATATACGGTGAATACTTTTCACGTAGAAATTGTTTTTAAATAATACTTTTTATAACATTATTTTGTTTAATGGATCAGCAGTACAAATTGAAAAACAATGATTTATACATTATAGAATCATACTCAAGTAAGCGAATGTGAATTCACGGACCACATACAATATTCAATGTGCATCATTTTTAGTAAGTACTTCAGTTAAAAGTATTTAAAGTCACAAATATTGATTGTTTATATCAGTGCTTTCCAATCTGGGGCCCGCAGGTTTTTCACGTGGGTCCGCGAAAATTTTGAAATAAAAAAAAATCTGGGGGTCCGCAATTTTTTTTAGATTTAGGGGTCAGTGCCATAAAAAAGGTTGGGAAGCACTGGTTTATATCATAGCATAAACAAATATTTTCAGATCAAATTTAAAATTATTTAGATGTGGGTAATATAACAAAAGAATCGTATTGAATAAAAATAGCACCACCAAATGAGGTAGTGATATTTGTATAATATTAACACTGATAGAGAGGGATTATTTATTTATAGGCGGCTGAATATGTCAAAAATTCAATTTATCAATTTACTGTCATTGTTTATTTTGGAACGTGGGTCTGTGAACTGTCAGTTTGAATAAATAAATAAAAAATACAATGCGATGCACCGGTGCAACTATATATATTATATACGGCCGATGACCGCTTTGATCATGGTTATCCTACACAGTAATTGAACTTACGTCGGCGGAAGATTTGTCAAAAAACGGCGAGACGGAGTATCTCCTGGGTGGGAAGCGTGTCACCGGACTCGCCATACCGATACCGCGTGTTTAGAATAGCTAAGCGAAAAAATGACACTTCGCCGACACACTAATCACTCCAACTCGAAAAATACTACTGAAGATATTTTGTAACCAATCGCGGTACGTCGAATTTCTGCGCGCTTCTTTAGCTCGGTCGTAAAACCCAGGAAGCCGGCTTCAGACTCGAAATTAAGTTAAGTATTTAACTTAATTTGCAAAGATCTAGGGATAATGTATCGCCGACATTTAGCGTTTCGTTCATTGATGTTTGTTTAGATTATAAATTAATATTTCTTATAGACTCGAACACAGAACAAAACAAAGCAGCTCTGTAAAAATACTACTATTGATATTATGTTGACGTCGCACAGTTAATACAAACAGTATTATGATAATAAAATGACGTATCAAAGTATCACTTTTTTGCGCAAATTATCCTCGTATAATAATTTATAACCGTTCGCTTCTAACCTCAATTATGTATTTTAAACAAGTTGATAGTTCTTAAATACTTCGCCAAAAATAGAAAATGCTTTTTTTTATTTGGGGAATATATTTGAAAATTACATGTGCATAAATTATTAATTGCTTTGAAATAAGAACCATGTTATTTTTCATGAGTATATCAACTGCTCCATACAAAAAAAAAGAATATAAAATGTATATTAATTAAATTATAAGATACCAGTAATTTTCGCAAATGATTAAATCGGCCAAAAAAATAATAAGTTCAAACGAAAATCAATGCTTTCAAAAGACAAAACAAACTATTTCATTGTTACTCAAAATACAGATAGTTTTCGTATTGTGTTAATTGTGTATGGTGATTATCAGGAGTATTTCAGGAGCAAGTATACAAGACTTTATGGCCATGCACTGTTGTAGAAAAAACAAACACCGGGGAGGGGATACTTGATCCCCTTTTTATTTTTGAGCTGTAATTTTCATTTTTAAAATTAAACATATATTATCAATTAAAATGGGACAGCTGTCAAACAAGCAACGAGCTTCTGCCACTTAATGGTTTGTATACAGACGCCATACATGTCCTGCAATTATATTCCGACACACATTCTCTAAAATATGGTCGCAACAGTTTTGCCAGACCCTACATTCAACATTGCTTATCGGTAATTCTGATGACCATGTGAAATTTTTCATGCTCGTATACAGACGCCTTTAGAAGGTTTCCCAAATTATGTTCTGCGGAACACTGGTGTTCCGTGGGTCCTTAAAAGGTGTTCTGCGAAAATTTGCAATTTGCAATATGCTACAACACATTTAAGCACCTTCTACTGATGTTTAAAATGTCAAATATCTAGGTATAGGTGGAAATTTTTTAATCTCTAAAAGCTTTGTGAACTAATATTTCTATGTAACTATGTTTTAAAATTAATTAATCAATAAATAATAAATGATTTAATAACATATATTTTTTCAATATTTTTACTATACTGAATTACCTGACCTAAAAAATAAGCAGTTTCTGGTAACATTTCCAGTTTTGCGAAGTGTTCCATTGCACAATAAGTTTGGGAAACCCTGCTTTAGAATATACCAATACATTTACAATCTATCATGTCCACTCAGCCATACTCGGGCTAGAATTTATTTTATTTGTATGCTAATATATAAAGCCTCAGTCTAATAAATTAGTTTATCGAAATAAGCAGTCTTTAGAATATACATTCTTCAGATTGAATACCAGAGATTTCTCAATATCTACTTGTTAAAATAATACAATAAGACACAAAGTTCACTGATAACAAGTTGGTTCACTCAGAAACAACAAATCAGTCAACAATTTCCTGCACCACTACCACTCTTTGATAAATGTGATTGTAGGATCAGCAAGCACTGGTTGCAAAAAAACTGCAAAATTCATAAATATTTCATAAATTTCATGTACCATGTCTCCCACAAATAGGTCTCCAGTTTTCGCTATGTAATGGATATCATCTAATTTGAATCATTCGAAGTTTGTACATTTCCATACGTTCAGTCACTAACTATCTGTTATAACTAGTTTTTATCGTGTATAAATTAAGGATAACAATATTATCCATTTAGTCTTTTGGCTGCCGTAGAAAAAAGTATGTTTGTACCTAGCTCACCGGCTATAATTTGCAATTATTAATTTTATTAGTTATTGATGAGGTTACTCATCTCTGGCATGTTGAGCACGATAAATTAGACGAGATATCTCGCCTGCAGCAGCCATCCAGTTAATTTATCAAGTTTAAAAGTTATTGAGGCCCTTTGGATTAATTTTGCTATTCAGTTGATATTAATGATATTTGAAATTACATGTGATTGTTAGGTTCAATCATCATAAAAAAGCAATTAGAAAGGTCAAATTAATCCAGATTATTAGCATTAATTTATGTATACAAATATCCAAATAAAAATGACAGAAGTTATATCCCCAAACAAAACAAGGGTAATTGATTTCAATTAGTTTATTTATCACAATATAAAAATTAAACCAGATATTTTTAAATATTCATCCTAGCCATCTGTAATCATTTTATTGCTGAAGATTTATTTTTATTACAAAATCAATATAAACAACAATTATTTACTCAGCTCAACAAATTAATTAATGACAACTTCACTTATGGTTAAACATTCTCTTGAATTGTGTTACCATCATTTATGTTTTCAGTCTCATTGAACTAATTTAAAACAATAACTTTTTCTAAAATTACAAAATTTACACAATTAAAAAAATAATAATAAAGCAATCAACAGAACAATAGAGAGATTTAAAATGATTCTGAAATATCTGTTATTGTTTATGTCAACTCAAATAAAAGACCAAACATATATAATGTTTGGGATCTCTACTGTTCAGAATACAAACCATGGGAATGAACAATATCAAATGTACTTACAATCAATTATCAATTATTATGATTGCCTGAAATGTTAAAAGAGAAAAACATTATTTTCTGATAACTGGCAGATTGTGAAGCACAATAAACTGTACTATGTATATACGATTTTGGTTGTAATTCCATAATCTAAATATTATTTTAAATGGATAACACTTTTACAACATAAGTCATAATCTGGATTGCCCGTAAAGTCTCTTCAGATTCGTTAGAGGTGTATTTCAATCGATGCAGACTATTTATTAATTTTGTCGTCAATCCTGCAGTTCGGAGTGAGAGTTTACTCTGTAATAAATAAAAATAACACTTTCAAATACTGCCCTTTTTTTAATGTGTATAATTAATTCATTTAGCATAACATATTAATTTTACATGCAGTTATTTATCATAAAATCTGTCCATGCGAATTGCTGTATTCTGTTTATTACTTACTGTTTCAAATAATTTACATTAAATATATATACAGTTATAATAATGTTGTTAATTATAAAAAAATCAGGAATTTACTTACCTTGTGATGATTTGCTCCTAAAGCCCACAACACTCCGCAGATGGTCAATTGATTTGATAAAGAAGTGTCAGTTGTAAGTATAGATGACAATAGATGGAGAAATTCAGCTACAGACAATAGATATTATTGCAATTAAGTAATGGTAATTTGAGCGAAAAAAACAAAATATCTAATGCTCTAGTGAAAATTGTCACAAAGAAAAAATAAATTACATTCAGGATATTAAAAAATCTATTAGGTTCAAAACTTAAAAGTAGTCAATGCTGGTTTCGAGATATAGATATGATATTTTTTTAACAACGAATATTAACCCTCTTACTCTCAAGTTCTTTATTAGAGTATAAACTAAAAAAAATACCATTATGCATAGTAGATTTATTCTATGTATCTACATTATGCAGTATTGACAGTTTCTACCAAGCACACCTCATATAAATTAAAGGTCCTTTTGTTTATTTTTTATTATTAAATTTGTAAAATATGTTGTATATTACTTGCAGGTGTCGATAAATGGATCAATTATAACTTAATTTATTGCTTTAGGTTGGTTCCTAAGTCAGTTATTTTGTTTTAGGCGCAAATCAGATTTCAAAGTTTTTTTTTAAATTAAAATAATCATTTCGTAATTATGAACATTTGTATCTATAATAAATAGGGCTTTGTGTGTGTCATAAAAAAATTAATAGTGATTGGTTTACGGGTTACAAAAATACAAACATTTCTGTACACCACCACATATATCAGCGTGAGAGTAAGAGGGTTAAATAACCAAACTTTTTGACATTTCTATAGATTATACATTGATATGTTACTTATGCTACATATTCCAAATTAAATTGAGATTCACATATTTTATGTGTAATCTTGCTTCATTTCAAAATTGATTTCGAACAATTTTAAAATTAAAAATATGCACTAAAAACTTCCCATAGCTTTTTTCTTATTTCTGAAAAGACAGTACCTAAGTTTGTTTTGTATAAATAAATATATCATTTTTTTCAAGTTACAATAATTATAATGCTGTGTAGTTTATCAATAAACTATTTACCATAGGTATAAATTAACAATATTTACCTGATCCCAACAGTCTAGGGCGATTGGCAGGATTAAAGGAGCAATTTCTCAGCACCTCCAGCATGAGACCGTTTGACTGGTAAATCAGTGCACACAGTACTCCCATATATTCACAAATCTTTAGTTGGCCTTCGGGATAACGAGACAAAATATTTGCGAAATTCTCCCACATCGCTTCTACTTGTTTCCAATGTGGCTGTCTCTTAGTAACTGCAGGGTGGATTTTATTCAAGTGGTTTAGTACCTCACTCTAAAATATAAATGAAAAAAAAAAGGATGACGGTGACAACCCAAAAAATAATCAGATACAGAATTTCAGTAAGCTTGTCACACTAAATCGCTTTGGTGATGAATTGACCCATTACACACTAATTTCAGAAACGTTTTTATTCGAGCAAACTATTGTTAAAAGACTATTTTATGGTGGTGAAAATAAATAAGTGAAATTTTTAATGTACTTTTTTATATAATGCGCATGGTAAAACAATCTCGCATCCCACAACTGTGACAAAAATGAGTTTTGTATAATATTATATATTCAACTTCACAGTGAAAAAATACGATCTAGTAATATCTCACATCACAATAAGATGTTTTTAACCAATTGATGACCTTAACCCTTATAACTCCTATGTCGATCTGGACTCGACATTACAGATCTGGTATCTTTTTTTATTTATTGAATTTTAAATTACTTGAGATTTTTCATCCAAATATTACCAAAATGTATTTATTGTGCGCAAGATGAATTTTGCTATACTGAAACATTCAAAATGTTTTTTATTGTAATTATATTGTAATAAATTAATTAAAAACTAATAAAGGTTTATCAATTAAGGAGTGCTAAGGGTTAATTGTTACTTTTATTGATGCAATATCTCTTTTTTAATTGCAAATGTGACTATTGTATTAAACTTATGTTTGATATTAACCATTTAACCCTTCAGGCACATATGCCTAAAATAGATTTTGAATTGTGACTGATTCCATATCCAATGAGCCGCAGATAAACTAATAGAAAGATGTAAAAATTGATTTTTCATCTTGAAATACATTTCTATCAACATTCTGGGCAAATAATTTTGAAATCAGTGGTTGTCATTTTTTTTATTTAACCCATTTTTGCCCGAATTGTTTGTAATTGATGCAAATAAAAAAACACTGCTCAAAACAGTTTCAAATCTGAAAAAATACTACACGAAACGATCCCCACACTTGTTAGCTGTAGAATGATTGAGACTGATACAATCTAAACTTTTATTACATCATGCATAAATGGAGTGGAAGTAAAAATTTTGCCCAGTGTTCCAATATTGGAACACTGCGCAAAAATGGGTTAAAATTATTACTCGCAAACTGGTGGTTTATCCGACGCTATATGGTAACAATAAAAAACTTCAACCATAGTGTTGAATTTTTTTCTTCACCATTTTTAATATCACTTGGATATATAATAGGTGGTTCATTAATTATTTATATCTTGAGAATGAGTCAAATTAGAAAATTGTAAATATTTTTCAATATGATATAAAAAATACGTCTAAAAGTATAAATAACTAAAACTTCAATCTAATCTTTATAAGAAATCAAGTCATTTGAATGAAATTAGTGAACTTATACCATTATTATAAATAGATGTGTTTATGTCAGAGCATTTTATTAATGTCAAACAGACTTGAGGGGTTAATTAGATACTTTTTTTTTAATGATGAAATACGGAATTTATGCAATAATAGTGACTAGAGTTTTTTTTCGTTTCCTGTAAAATTTGTTTAGTCTGGAATTCGAGGTACTGTTTTGTCAGGATTAATATATTTGCTTTCTGATCTAACATACTTGATACATTTGTAAAGAGACCCATGTAGCTTTGTGCTGTTCAATTTATTCAAGTGTCCATTGAATTGTCATTTTATTAAAATTTGTGAAAACTACGGAGTACCACAAGGAAGCTATTATTAAAAACATCTGTCTAAAGTAAGAATTACAATTTTCAAAAGTCTATTATCTCAGAAATTTACAAATGTGGAATAGGTTACTTCACCATCAAGATGACAATCTCCAATAAATAAAATGCTTTGAATATAAGGTGCGACTCTATTCTACCAATTCTTAAATGATAATACATACTTTCAAGATTATTGTCCTACAGTGTAGGTGGGAGCTAACATTCTGCAGCAGTTTAAGACAACCCTGGAGTGTAGCGAGAGACCGTGTGCGGCACAAAAGGTTCATTTCTTTTCCTATGAGATCTATTACTTCACATAATAGAGAACGAGGGCCGACAGTCATGTGCATTGATTGAGTGGCTGTAAAACAAAAGCATGACACATTTTGTTTCATTCAACGAGCGAAACGATTTAATAATTTTAATGTCTGAACAGAGAAAGAAAACTGATGAAATATTTACAACAAACAATAGTCATTTTTAATTAAAAATAAAAAACTTATTTTATATTAATTACAAGTAAGTTTATTAAGAGTGATGAGATTCAAATTTTTATTTACCTTTTGGACATGAATTCGTAAATATACAGAGCATCTGTATTGTGTGTAATCTGAATTTATTGGTAGCGATACACCAAGGCCACAATTTATTAAGAGGAACAACTAGATTGCCATCAACACACAATTCTTTAGCAGTGACACAGTTGGTCATAACATTACACAATAGTTGTATTGTCCAATTCAAATGATTCAATATTGGGTGATTATTTTTGCTTTTAAAAATCTCCATTGGTTTTGCAGTCGTAGCGAGGGTATATTGTATCTCTATCAAGTATTCGATTTGCTGCTGTATGAAACCAGAATCTGCGGCTAGAATTTTAGCTTTTAAACTCACCCCCAAAAGGGCACAGAGAGCGGATGCCACATAATCATGGTTGTATTCTAAATAAAAAATATTAAATCATTACACCTAATGCCAATGCATCAAATATGTTTGGAAAATCATACGAGATAAATTCATAAAATTTTAGAAGTCAATCGAGAAGATATATCATAAACACTCATATCCAAGATTTCAAATTTAAATATGATATAGACCAGTGTTTCTCAACCTTTTTGGGAACGTGGCCCCCTTTGAGTGTCTTTATTTTTCTGTGGCCCCCATACCATTGTTTTGTCTTTCCATGAAAATTATAATTTCAAAAACCCACCTTTTTTTATAGCTCTTCCGAGATTTTCGAATCTAGAATGCCAGTAATTTATTTTATTTACGGATTTACAAAAAATAGCTGCGCGACGTCCGCCATTATGCCCTTCCCTGTATCGTTTTATAAATGCCCGTGGCCCCCTTTTTGCTTCACGGGGCTCCCCTAATCCCCGGAGGCTTCTCAGGGCCCCTCAGCTCCTTCCAAGGCCCCCTAGGGGGGCCTGGAGGCCCACTTTGGGAACCTATGATATAGACCTTACTGGGATTCGAACCCAAACCAGCCTGACCGCGAGGGCAAAGCTTTTGCCAACTAGATCACAGATGGCAAAACTTAAAAAAACTTTGCAGGATGCTTATCATAACATACTTGAATGTCAAAAAACCAATTTGTTAAAGTAAAATAATCCAGGACTGTTATCTACAGACAGCGACTGGTTCAGATCGGTTTTACTGTATTAAACAGAAATTAATGATAAATCATATCAGCTTACCATTTCCTCTCGGATTCAGACCTTTATGCAAATGTAGTGTTTTGTAAAGATTTAATAATGCCATACACAGCTCTTCGCTGAATACAGAACCTTCCGTTTTATTTAAATATCTGCCATCGTGAACAATTGGAAGCGCCGGAAATAAACTAGCTGCAGAAATGTCTTCACTTTTATATACCCCATTTTTACTATGTAAATATGATGCATCGTCATTTTCATCTGCCACAGGTGTCTTCCGGTGATTGTATTTCATATCAGGAATGGGAGTTTTATCAAGTAGTGACTCCATACAAAAAGTATCAGATTTGAATGAACTGTGAGAATTTAGCATATTTACCAAACAATAAAGAGCTGACGGATACAAGTCTGAAAAATAAACATTTCAAAATGAAATGGTAATCAAGTAAAATAATAATTTATTCAAAATCTTCTCTTGGGTCCACTACGAAATATATCCATCAGTTGAATGAGTATCTAATATAAAATAAATCATTTATTTTATTTAAAAAAATGCTATGGCAACAATTGCCACATGCTTGATTGATAAAACAAAGTCTGAAATATTTTTTTGTATTATAAAATCCTTCCCGGCATTTAAAAATGTCAATCGTCAACATGCCGTAATCTGATCTACGGGCTGGGCCCATGCAGATGTCTAGTAAACCTAGACATATAGTAGTTACTGGTAATCTGTGTGCAATGGTAATATGAGCAATAAGATTCATCTGATGTAATTCAATGCTTCATAATGCTCCCCGGAAAATGGTGGCTGTGATAGTGCATTTCAATGAATAATTACTTAACAGTTTTATTTTTTACCTTTCATACTATTATCAGTAATTGTTATTAAAATACTTTCTATAAGAGAAATAGTTCTCTCTTCAGATAGAATACTCCAGAGTATTTTAAATCCTTTATTTGTCTCAATGAAGCTTCCAACTAGAAGAAACGTCCATTTCCACAATTCAGAGAGAGCGGTTGATAATTGCGTGTTTGCATATCTCAGTGCTAGAGAATAAAACAGAAAAAAAAAACTATTATATAGTAATGGTTAACTGACTTAGATGTTCGTGGAGGTTACAATAAGGTTTTGTTAAAAATTAATGTCTCGGTCAATAAGCTAAATTTTATCAATCCATAGGAGAGCTGGTCAAAAACCAAAATTGAAACAAGCAAGTCACAACGCATTGATAATAAATATTGGTAAAAAAAGTGCAAATGTTGTAAAAAAAATAATATACTATGACAACATAAACTTATAGAGACTTAGATATTTCAAGTGTAGAGTCCCTCTAAATGTGGATTCTCAGTCTGACTCCAGAAAAACCGACATCTGTGCCGGCTTTGAACCAATGTCGAATTGACATATCAACAAGAAAGAAAGATATAAAAAAACCTTTATAGTCCAAACCAAACAAATCAATAAGGGCACTGACACAATCCTGCGTATCCACCAATATTGAATGTACCTCATGAGAAATATTAATGGCTTTGTAAAGAATCCTGCAGACTGCGGTGAGCATGCACACTTTGGCTTCGCATATAGGCAATTTTAAAGTGATGCATCTGAAATAAGGATTGATATTATGAAGCAACCACATTTATTCTTTCATTCTTCTATTAAATAATTAGGTATAAGAATAGCAAATAAAATATTGGTTCATTGACCAACGACATATACATATCATTTCAGGTGGCTATAGTTAGGAGTAATAAAATAATATTATATCTTCAGGAGTAATAGAATTTTTTTTGTAATTGAATGTGAAAAAAAAAATTCATACCTGAATAATATCCTAAATATCTCAGTATCATGAATTGCCTCTGGTATTTCATCATGATGTGAAAGTATGTTGTACATTACATCAGCTATGGCTGTTAAAAGACCGACCGAACATTTTGGAGAACTACTAGTGGTCAATTTTAACGGAATGTCGATATCATTTTTCGACATGGCGACTTCTAAGCGCTCGCGATTAGAATAGAAGTCTAGCGATATGTTGTCACCTGAAAACGGACTATTTCAGAAAACTTTTATACTTTCAAATTTGATTACGATAAGTTGCATTTAATCAAAAAGAGTACCTGCAAACAGTTCTTCGTTCTCATTCAAACAAACTTTGGTAATTGTGGCGCAGATTTTATTATAGAAGTCTGCGTTAAATATAAATTGCGAATCTGCACCAGGATCAGCTTGAGAATTCTGTGAATTATCAATTAAGATTCAAGTGACAATAGATAAATAAATACATAATCAATCTAAGCTCACGGTGTTATGTAAATCAAAACGATAGGCGGTCCTATTCTCAGATTTATTAGTGTCCACACACAGGTTCAACACCTTTATACCGAACCTGATGATTTTTGTACTCGATCTATACATGTTTATTAGGTTGGTACTAAACCGCCAATATCATAATACATGAAGGAGGTCGGTAGGCAAAATCATTAAATTCAGCATCAAGGTGCTGACGGGCGCTGTCTGGAAACTAATAATATTGAGAATAAAACCGAAGAAATGTTTAAAGTACTATGCACACAAGGGCTCACCTTAAAAAATGATAAGGTTTTATAAGCTAATAGGTTCCCTAGAAGAATCGCTGCTTGTTCTCTCAGCAAACTAGCTTCTGTGAGATCTATTAAGCTGTTAGCTGCTATCTCTAATATTCCACCGTCAATATCGCTAGTTCCTAGAACAAATATTAATTACATATACACTACATTTTAGATTAACTATTTAATTAGATTATTTCCTATAAAATTTAAAATAACTTTGATTATTCCACGTATTGTGTAACTAACTGTGACTTAAATTTTATATTAAAATGAACTTCCACAAAGTTACCGCCGAAACCATCGAAAGATTATTTCCTTTTTAATACAATCTTCTCGAGACAAATTGGACATTTTTATATTTATACCGTGTTTTATCTTACTGGATATTATGATATTGTATTTCATTCCCAGTTATCATTTCAGGCTACACATTTCTACCATATTTAATTAATCAAGTTCTCTACCGTTTTAATTATTATTATAGGTTTGACATATCTGTACACTTTTTTGGAAATATGTTAATAATATATGTAGAATGTTTTTATTTTTACATGTATTCACATCACATTTAATCAGAATTTGATAATATTTCAATCTCGGTTGGGCCTTTCTTTACTATTGTAACCGGCTTATAAACAGTAATGTTTTTTTAGATTGTAAAGTAATTGGTGTGTTTGAACACGAGAATAATTGAAAAAAACATTTGTA
The DNA here is from genome assembly GCA_031772345.1 of Himalopsyche anomala. NCBI lineage: Eukaryota > Metazoa > Arthropoda > Insecta > Trichoptera > Rhyacophilidae > Himalopsyche > Himalopsyche anomala. The sequence goes on along the minus strand of CM062826.1, from coordinate 19,955,349 downwards.
TTAAGAAAAACTTACTATCTTGCAAATATATTGCATTCAATTTGCAAGTCGATAATCCAGACAGTAATTTAAAGGCCAGACTTCTGATAATAAGATGGTGCGACTTATACCACAAAAGACACCCCGTTAATACGCTTTCACCATCTTCACACATCCAATCTTCTGAACAGAACTAGAAAAAAGAAAATTTGATAAATACGGAATCACTAAAACATAAAATAAAGACAGGTGAAAATAAGAATAAAAAAATATTACTCACCTGTTTTCTCTTATTATTTTCCAGCGATATTTTAAGCAAATGATTGAGTGTCATAAGAGAATTTTGGACAAGAGCAAACCCTTTGAAACCGATGTAGCCGTTACCTATGTATGAGAGATTGGTAATGTGTGCTAAATTTTTCACGAGTACCGATTGTGTTTCATCGTTGTCAGCTAGTCCGTGATGCTTAGTATATGTCAAGTGAGATAGGGACTCCACGATCTGTCCAACGTATGCTATAACAATACAGATAAAATAATTTATCAAAATTTTGCCCACAATGAAATCTTTATAAATCGTATGTTACAGTGCAATGAAAGGAAAGCTCGTAGCTGCATAAACTACAACTTAGGATGAATATAAAAATATATTTCTTTTCAAAAATTTATATATTATAATAACAAAGCAAATAAACAAATATTGATTATGAACTCAATGGTTTAGTAATTAAAAACCTACCAAGACTGTAAAAGTTATACATATCTACTTTCATCAGACACTGAGTCAGAAACTCTATAACGTTTCCCCAAGATAATCTACCACTCTGCTTTGAACGTCTTTCACTAAAATTTTCATGAGATATGTTCTCGCATAAAATACAACACTCCTTTAATAAGTTGAGGATACTCTGGCGTAGCTGAGAAGGCAGATCATCATGAGTATCAGTCCAATTAGAGTCGGAAGGAGTGTATTGTAGCAAAGACGTTATTCCTCGAGTCGTCTCCATTATTGACTCAAATATCCACATACAGATGGCAGGATCATAACAACCTGTAATCATTCAATAACCGTATTAGCATCGTAAATTAAATAGCTTAAAACTTTGTTAACTTGAATAAGTGGGATTAATCGAATTCGTATAAGGGCAATTCATAACTTACCGACTCGTGACAAAGATTGAAGAAATGTTGATAGAAATTTTGTTACATTTAATAAGAGTAACGAATCTTTCGGACTGGCCGGAGGCGATGTTAAGAAACGATTTAAAGTACTCCGCATTGGCAGGGAACCAAAATCACTCATTCCTCTTCCACTGTCGCATACCAAAATTACATACCTGAAATATTATCATTAAGGAATGGCAATCAATGTCAGCTTTACAATTTAATGTTTTACTATTTAGGTCTCTTACACAAAATACACATAAATAAATATTTACCCTGTAAGAACATCAAGCGCATTGTTAACTGCAGCATGTGATGACGCATTTTGCACCTGATACAGTGCAGACACACAGCCTTGGATAGGACACGTCGCCTTTAAAATGCTGAGATCTGAACTGGTCATCATTAGAGTTTTGCTAAATGGTTCAGAATCGGAAGATTGTTCTGGAATATAGGGCCATCGGACTATCTTATCAACACCCCCATACCAGCTCACGCACCAATGTATTCGCAAATGACTACTTATAGTCGAATCACTCATTAACCAATCTGCAAACATTTTATGAATTTCAATTCATTTGACTTTGAATTTATATATACACAGTATAGACACTTTCACTGAAGGTTAATGAGGCTTGTAAGTCATGTGAATATATTGAAATTTCCTTAACACTAGGCTATAATAGTTATGCTGACACATAAGATAATTTAAGTCACGCTGAATTTGGAAGTAATCATAATTAAATAAGACTAAAAGCGCATTGTACGCATTTCATATTGAAAGGACCAATGTAGCAATCGCGATGCACGCACACTAGAGGTCTGCACGGGCCCGGGCCTGGCCCACGGGCTCTTACCCGACCCGGCCCGTGGGCCGGGCTCGGGCGGGTAAGCGCAATCGAGAGTCGGGCTTTGGAATTTGGGATATAATGTTGGGAAAAATATACCAAATTGAGGATTTCAAATTCCTCGGTGAGCTAAAAAAAAAAAAAAGGACTTTCGGAGATAATCTGGGGAAAAAGTATACCAAATCGAGGATTTCAAATTCCTCGGTGAGCTAAAAAAAAAAAAAAAAAGGACTTTCGGAGATAATCTGGGGAAAAAGTATACCAAATCGAGGATTTCAAATTCCTCGGTGAGCTAAAAAAAAAAAAAAAGGACTTTCGGAGATAATCTGGGGAAAAAGTATACCAAATCGAGGATTTCAAATTTCTCGGTGCTTCGGGTCGGGTTCGGGTAACAAGTGCGGCATTAGACTCGGGCCCGGGCCGGGTCGGGCGTGAGTTTTTCGGGCTCGGACCGGGTAGTTTTGTAAAATTTTGGCCCGTGCAGACCTCTAACGCACACAGTGAAATAACAGCATTCCGTTCAAATTTTGTTAAAAAAATACATTTATGATGAAAACATTCCAATTCAAGAAACCAAGTTTTTGTTACTGAGTGTGTAAATTTAAATTTTGAGCAACTGAGGTTAAGGTCCAACAGTTAATTGGAAATAGTAGATCTAAAATGAAATTTGCCAAGTTGGCCTTCATACCTTTTTTTTCTTGTCTTCTGTGTGAACTGTATTTTGAATGAGAACTGCATTTAAAAGGCAGCTTCATTCTACTAACGATACAGTGTGGCAGAGCTAAATCGCTTAACATCTGTTCATCATTTGGCACACCGTCACAAGTATTCACGGTAACCTTAGCTAATGACAGCAAACACATTACTTGAGCAGCGGATGTAGTAAAACTTTCATCGCTCGGGAAAAGCAACAATGCTACAAACAAATATTTACATGAGTTCAAAATAATTTTTTTTTGTTTATTTCCACCTAGGATTTTCACTAGCACCAATCCATAAATTTATAAATAAAACACATCCAAATCATTTCACACTAAATAAACATACACTATGTTGATCATTTAACGAATTATACATGACAAAAGTATTAATAATACTGTTTTCGGTGAACGAATTTTTGAAATAAAGTCTATTAGGACATCTACTATGTTTTCTTTGATACTTCACTTATACCATCTTATTGATGATATTGATTTATGTAATATTTACAAAAAAATCCACTACTGAAGGTCTTTACCCTTGTGTTAACAACTTCTAAAGATAATTGCAATAATATTCCTCTGCACAGAGATATGTTGATAATTAAATATTTTCCATATTGAATGTATTCGCAAGAAAAAAAAATACATACCTCTGATTACATTAAGAAGAATATCCTGTTGTTCTGACGCCCAACTGCGAATGCTGCCACTACTGTAGCATAAACTATTCAATATCGATACACAGCTCATCGCTGATTCGGGGAATGTTGTGTATTCGAGAGAAGTAAGAGACGCCCTAAACGAAACGCAGCATTTTAAAACTTTAATCAAATGTTACTCTAATTGAGAAATGAGTTTGAAGTACTTACTGCAAAAAGTGTGAGATAATTTTGCGGCCACCGTTGTCGAGAAACGTTTTATGGAGTGTCGGTTGCTGCAACATTACAGCCAATTGGGCTAGGGCTGACCTTCTAAAAGATGGATCCACTTCTGGTAAACCGGGTGTTTCGTCCGATAATCGATCAGACCGCTCGTGTGACAAAGGGATAAGATTTTTGATCTTTAGTAAGTTTATAACCTGTAGCAATGCACCTTCCTAAAAAAATAATAGTATATGTATTGCACTAAAACCACAGCATTCACAGTACCTTATCAAAATCTAAATACAACAGCCTGAAACGTAATTAGGATGATCAAAGTAAGAAGAAACCACTCACTTGGTAAAATACAAAATAAACGATAAATGATGGTTAGTTTGTTTTAGCTACCTCTAAACTATTTCATTCTGAAATCTTCTGAAATCTGAAATTTTCTTTTTAGAAACATCATCATTGCTTTGCTGTCGAAAATAATTAACAAGTTCATAGAAAAAAAATGTTTTCATATTACACATCACCACAATTAATTACACTGTTACAAATGATTAAAATCACTAACTTGATAAAATGACGGATCACCAGTTTTAATGGTGTTGAAGTTCTTTGGAGTAATTGTTCGTAATGCAGAACACAGTAAATCTGGTCGAATACAATCTTGTTTTGGTAGCAAATTTTCTGACCCTGTAATAAGCATAAAAATATAATGAAATGATCAACACGCCTCTATAAATTCTGGTGTAGGATGATTCCAGGTTATTTTCACCTAGCTGTTTTATCGATATCTTGGCTGAAGATACGGGTTGTGAAGATATTTTCATTTATCAAATGCATTATTGAAAGATTGCATACCTTCCGAACGGCTAAGAAGTTTGACTAGATTATGAGAACCTTCCATTTGAGCAGTAAAACATTTTGTGAAGAGAAGTCTTAAATTTCCTCGAATCAACTCAGCAATGGGAATCAGCATGCATTGTCCTATCTTAGAATCTAATGTTTTGATAATTGACTTTCCTGAAACATTTGATAAAAACAAAACTATGAATAAAAATTAACTATTAATATGACATATTCTTCAACCTAAAGGTATATCAACCTACCAAAGGCATCATCATGAGCAGCGTATGAATGCAAATAGGGCAAAGCCGGGATTAATGCTTCGAGGAGAATTCCCCATGTCACATCAGACATTAACAATTTACCCCGCAGTAAATGTTGCAATATTTCTCTTGCAAAGGATTTTACCTGAAATGGATTAGAACCGTTACTCTTGTTTTAAATGCGATGCAATAAAAACGACAGTGGGTGGAGAATGACAACCAAAACACACAATTAAACATACAAATTGGAAACGGCTTAGAAGTGTTTCATAAAACACCACTCGTGAAACACTCAAACTCAAAGATTGAAATTATTTTTATAATACATAATATATTAAATTTTTATTCAATAAGCCAATAAAACATGCTTTATAATTATGCACAAATATTAACAAATAAGAGTGAAAACAATATTGTAAGTAAGGCTTTAATTTAACAGCAAAATATGAAGGTTTCTTTTGTTGTCCATTTTTCATAATTTTCTTATACATATTGTTTTATTGCATTTTAACTTTTTATTGGTACAAAAATATATTTTGAATTATCAATAATAAATATGAGACGGTCCAATATATCAATAGCTCCCACTTTTTTATATCAATATTACAGACCTATAATTTATAATAAATAATCAGATACCTGTTCCACATCCGAAGATAATCCAAAATTGCATATTTCAATCAAAATTGCAGAATCTAACAAAAAAGTCAATGATGATTCATTGTAGGTCTTCACACTTTCTTTTGATTTGATACTACCACCGAGAACTTCAAACACGATGTCGCCAATTTTTGAATAAGTCGAAGTTCGGACCCAATCACAGCTGTGAGCCAAAAGCGAAAGAGTAATTTCTCGTATATCTTTCTTGAGATTTTCATTCTGTTTCCATTTCAACATTTTAATTGACAGTATATCCAGAGTATGAGCAATGATGTTTTCAGTGCAATGAAACTCTAACGCAGGTAGAGATTCCCGGATTATATTAATTATTTGGTACGAATCACAAATAGTTTTATAGTTTTGAAGTATATTTATCGCGAAATCGAAACCATTGCATATTTTTTCAGCATTCTGATACATGTTTGTTTTCTCTTTATCTTCTGGAGTTTTAATATCAAAATTCTGCAAGAAATAATAAAAAATTCAATCAATAAAATACAGAAACTGCATTTTTACTCGGTAGACAAAAAACCCTAAGTCTTTTTACATTTTTCTTTTTTTTTTATCATGAGCAACGACATACACACAACATATATGATAAAATAATAGTAAACTAGCTGAACCCGTTGACCTCAACGGGGGGATTTTTGTTGCATTTTTAAGAAGTCAGAAATTACAAACCTATTTTAATTGAATAAGCCAGAAATCTTAAAAAAAATACATAGATCTCGGGCCATATATCGACAGCATGCCCCTGGTAGTATTTAAATTGTAAGTTATTTAATTTTTGGAATAATGTTGGAGTTTGCTAACTTAAGTTTTCCTATTAGCAGAAATATTCCTCGTAAATTACCTAATTTTGGAATAATGTTTATTTTGCTTACAATTTTTTCGTATGAAAAAAATTTCGTTAAAATATTAAATCTTTGGAATAATGTTCAAGTTTGCTAACAATCATTTTCATATAGCATAAATCGACCTCGCGCATAACCACAGCCCTGCAGTTTTAAATTGTAAATTACTTAATTTTTGAATAATGTTTCAAGTTTGCTAATAATCAATTGTTTCACATGCAAAAATTGTATAAATTAATTGAGCACATTTATCAAAACAAAATTATCAATTTTCCATGTTACAATCAAATGCTAATTATCAAATAATCAAATAAATTAACTTTCACTAATTCACCACACGGAGCTTTTTTTAGGAATATATGAGTCCTTTAAGGGAACCAAACATAAAAATGTGAAACTTTTTCCATTAGACTTTTAAGTGCAATTACGTTTTTCAATTATTTTTGTGGGAACTGTCATCAACTTTTAATTTTTATATGAAAGATTTTTTCAATAAATAAGCATAAAAAAGTAATACAAAATAACTTAGATTATTCCACTCTATTGTGCTACAAACTGTGAACACTGTTTTCGCCTATTTTCAGAGGCATCCTCAGACAGACTTACTTTCAGTAAGTAAAATAAGTCTGTCTGAGGATGAGCCTCTGAAAGAGGCGAAACACGTGTCACAGTTTGTAGCACAATACTGGAATAATCTAAGTTATTTTTTATTTTATATTCAAAATGAACTCCACAAAGATACCGACGAATCCATGACGAAAGCATAAACATGTAATTAGAGAAAAAATGGATTGAAAATTAAGCAATAAACGGGTGGTTCATTCACTTTGCCCATCATCCTAACATGCTCAACTTTGCCGTATTAATCTCGTTGACCCCAATCTATCAAACTATTTTCGCTACTTTATTTATATTACTATTTGAGCATCAAATAATTACCTTGTCCAAAGCATATACTCATTACTCGTTATTTAAAACAAAAGATACAAAACTTTAAAATTATCGGATAAATTCTAAATACCCTCTGTTAAAAAGTAAAATATTTAATAGCCGTCACTGCATATACACCCAATGGAATATTTGCATTTAACTGTTCGAAAAACTAATATTATGTAAAATAAACCACATTCATATTTGACAGAACGTCACAAGCTTGAATATAAACAATCGAAGTCAGTTTGTGAATCACAAATCTCGTTCCATTATTCAAATGCTTTATTATATAATGTATTTTAATCGCCTTGATATTTATGACGTTAGCTCATTGATAGAGAGCTCGACTGGTAATCCAAGTTCTGTGTTCGATCCACGGTCCACGGCGTTTTTCTGTATGAAATTTTTTTCAGCGATTTGTATCCGTCAATAATAGACAGTGTAATTGGGAAAATATGTCTTTTAGTATGATAAAAATATTGCGTACAGCGAGCTTTGAGAAGGGAGGGGAAGGGGCAGGGGAGGGTATATCGCGGACAAATCATTCATACGGACGGACATTATCGAGTATTAAATATATAGATATGCGTATAGTTGCATATAGTAACTATATAAGACTAAACAATATAATAAATTTCTTGAAAAAAAACAAAACAAAAATCATTCGCCACTCTTGTATCATTGTTGACCGCACCATAGAGGCGAGGCGCTAAGCATTATTCCCCAAGAAGAAGAGACAAAGAAACAGGACGGAATATGTAAAAGACTGTAATGCTTAGCTGAGGCAGTGTAGCTTTCGCTTTTTTTTTTTTTCCCATGTCTGCTCCCAATGTGTACTCCAAATGCTCCCAGCATATGTACTCCAAATGGAGTTTATCTCAACAGAAGTGTTTCTACGAGAACTGCTTGTTACTCAGTTGCTCAACCTCTCTTTTTCCAAAGAGAGTAGGAATATAAGGAAAGGGGTAGGGCAGGACTAGCGGTTAGCTAATCGCTCTCGATACGCTCCGTTCATAGGATAGGATGGGTGGGAGGGGGGAATTCAAGACATCACATACATCCATGCCTTTGAACAGAAATTCATAAATCGATTGAAAAATCAATTTATAAAACTGCCCGTACTGGGATTTGAACCCGTGACCTCTATAGGGGTAGCCAACGACGTTGACCACACGACCACACAGGCGGCTAGATTCATTAGTAGCACTTAATCTTTGTTTGGATGCATTGACATTCAAGTGAATTAACAGAAAACTGAACTAATATACTAATAGGCATTAAACACAGCATTGAGAACAGCCCTCCAGCCAGCTCTGAATACAAGAATATAATATGCACCATTATTTATAGATTTTTTCAGTCTCCGGCATATAAAATTTTCATAAATATGAAGCCGCATACAATTAAATTATAAATTCAATTGATTTAGAGGAATATGGTGTTCCAGAAGTTGAAAACAAAATAAAAACATGACATTATACATATGCTTAGGAAATTATTAAAAAAGAAGAGTTTCACGGTAATATACATTTTTTGTCCAGAGCCATTTCTTTCGGGTCTTCAACTCATCTTTCAGTAGCTCTATCATGGTAAAAATATGTCTGAGGAGGTTTTTCATTTTATGACGATATTTCAGGTAGGAATAATGTTAAACTGAACAAAAGACATCTAAAAATTAACCGACTCGCTTAAAACCTAATGTGCATGAAAACACTTACTCGGTCAACATTGCTGTTTCAAGGCCTAGGAGTCTCGGCAGTTTACTCATCAGGTGTAAAGGAGGCATAAGATTTCTTGTATGACAAAAATTTCTCATACAGAAGTATAAGAGTAACAATAATAATGAAATAAATAGCAAGGTGCATACTGAACAGTGTTAAAATTAACAAACCAATGTAGCAATTCATGACTAGAGATATAAAAATATAGTTTGTGAAATGGTTACCAACCTGTAATACTTCAGTAAGTTTTTTATGTAATTTACGGTGCATAATTGAACAAGAAACATCTGATAGGGAATTATTCAAATTTGCAGTAAACGTTGAAGGAATAATAGGAGTGTAATTGCACCATTCCGCCAAGTAGATGCAAAAAGCAAGCAAACGTAGATATGTAACTCTGTACAGTTCTTCTGTCATATCTGACATTATGAAGGACAACCTATGAGTTTAAAAAAGAATTTATTGAAAAAGGGGAGGCAGTCATCAATAAGCTTTATATAAAATGGGCTTGCGGCTTAAAAAAGATTGGCAGCCTTTAACCAGCATCAAAATGGGAGTTCAAAAAACATAATTTGACATAGAAATTCATTTGCTCATCCCACTTTAAAATTATGCTGTTTTTTGCCATTCATTTTCTGTGACTTACCAAGCACTGGTAAGGATCAGTAATCTAATACAGCGGTCGGCAAAGTGTGGTCTGTGAGAAAATTTTGGTGGTCCGCAGAGAAATCTGGCATTATTTTATGGTTAACTTGGTGCATTTTTAGACGCATTTGTTCATCACTTTTATTTCAATATGTAATATTTAACACAAAAGTCCAGTTAGTGAGTTAGTTAGTTAGCTGGATTCAAATTGTGAATTTAGTGGTCTGTGAGCCCAAAAGTTTGCCGACCGATGATCTAATATATCTTTCACTATGTGTATTATATTTTTATTGTTAACCCTTTCCGGTCCACAAAAAAAAAACATTCCAACAGGTCCATAATTGATTTACAGTATTACAAGGGGATTACTAATATTTTCATTTTTTTTTAGAGTAACAATATTTTTTTCATTTCAAAATATATACAACAATGACCTTATTATTTATAATTTAAAAACTTCTAAAGTGTGATAACGGTGAAAACTTTCATAGTCCAGGCATTCTCTCACATGTCATACAATATATGTATGAAGTTTCTTTTTTTCGAGATTTTAGGCATTTTCCCAAAGTTAGAATTATTTGAACAAGCAAATTTCGGTAATAGTTTTCAAGTGCACGTGGCAAGCGTAACTGTCGGAGAGAAAAATGCAGAACGCCCGTGCTGCGCGGGCCGAGCCAGCCCCTAAAACGACCCTTTTGTATCCATTGAAGGAAGACAGTTACAGATTTAAATGTTCTTAAAAACCATTTAATTCTCTGCTCAGAATACCGTTGTAATAGATAAGAGTGAGAAAAAATATATTCAATACATTTTAACTTAATACTTTTAACTCAATACTAATAGTGAAAAAAAAGACCCAGGACCGGAAAGGGTGAAAGACCAATGAAAATAAAAAAAAAAAATACATTTATCATTACCTATATCTATCTAATACATCACCACATGATCTGAGCAGAATAACTGTTTTCTGTATAATCTCTTGAATAAATTTATGCGGATGCCTTTTCTCCCACATTGCATGTTTCACCGTTTTATGTAGAATATTTCCCAGTTTAAAACATAATGAGAGGGCAACATTTATTTCTTCCTAAAACAGAGGAACAAGGAATTCATTTTCACTAAATTTGACAGCTAATTGGTGAAAATTGTTATTCAAGTGGTGTTGTAAGTAGTTTTCAGACTTATTGGGCATATGTCCAGAATATCTCTTATGAAAAAACAATACTTTGTATACCACAACTTTGACAAAAATATGTTTTTGGTATAATCAGCTTTACAATGAAAAAACACACAATCTAGCAAAACCACAAAAATGATTTTAACCATTTGTTCTCCAACATGAAGCAATACAATTAATTAATTGTCACTTTCCTAGATGCAATATCTCTCTTTTTCCACAAAAACCGAGAAAATGTTATTATTGCACTAAAATTATAGTTGGTTAATAATTTTAAAAGTATTGTTTTATCATAAACAATAGATAGTAATTATTTTTAAATTATGATAAGACATTATGAGAAAATCATTAAATACAACTGACAATTGACTAAGCCAGCAACTCGAGCCAAAAAGTGGAGTATGTACAGGAATTATTATTAACTCTGCAATTATAAACAATAGCTACAATTGCAGCATGAACGACTAATACGCGTGTGGTGGGCTGATTCACCCTAAAAAAAAATAGCACAAGCGACCAATGCGTCTAACATGGACATGCAGAATCAAGGTGACCTAACATAACCACCTGCAACTCGGCTGTCAAACATACCAAGCATAGAGAAATGGAGAAATATGCAATCAAAACGGTCAATCAGGATAATATTTGGAGACGGGACCGAAACTATATAGACGGTTAATCGAGGCAGATCGGTCAATCGGGGAACAGGTCCAATGCGGGATTAATTAAACATTGTTCACATATGGAGTTTGACCGGGACTATAAAAAATTAAGCGTCCCATGGCCGGGAAAACGTATTATGCGAGAACGGTTGATCGAGGTTCCACTGTATTAATTTAATCTATTTTATAGAATAACAATAATTTGCTAAATTTTTTTAAGCTGTTATTACACATACCATAGAAAAAACTAAATCTTTTTCATCCGACACAGAAACTGTAGAAGCTCCTTGACCTAACGCATTTATGACAGAATACATAGTATTAAGACAAAAAATTGGTAATGGAATTTGTTTCAAAGTATTATTAGATTCACTACAGCTGTTTCCTATCATCTTTTCTTTTTCGGTATGAAACAAGTATTCAGGTAGATTTCTGTCTAAGTTTGGGTTACCATCATAATCCGTGTCACTGTATGAAATTTTCTAAAAAAGTACACAAAATATTAAAACATATATTAGTAGATCATCATTCTATAATTTTTGAAATTAGCAGAAAATAAAGGAAAATATGGGACATTGATATATCGTTCGACAAACCACAATAAATTGTAACATATGTAATTAATGGATTATAAAACATTGGTATATGCCAAATGATAAGTTTCAAGAGTTTTTTTTTTAAAAAAACATATTTTTATGAATGTTAAGGTAAATGTAATGGTAGTTGACCATGTACCAGTAGTTGACCTTTTTCAATAAAATTGGCCAAAATAAGAAATACAAGACGCCGAATTGCTCTAAACTGTAAAGTTCAGACAAATCAAAATAATCTGTGGTCAGATTGAGAAACTAACACATCACCATATACATCATTGGAGTATCATGGTGGCCATTTGAAATTAACACCTAGTGAGGTAAGTGTTTTATTTTGAATGGAGGACATGGGTCAATGTAGGCACATGGCAATTTACTATTGTTGACTTCATAATATCAAGTCAATGCATTACAGGTAGTCATAATATTGAAGTATTCAGATCATTTTTAATTTTTATGTTATATTTACAGGAAAGCAAGTTTTTGGGGGGGGGTCAACTACTCAAACTTTTTTCATACTTTTTCAACTACTCGATAAATTAATTAAAATTATATCACCTATTTTTGAACAATTTTGTCATTAATAAGCGTGGAACAATGATTATTTATGAATTAGAAGTGTGCAGGGTGGTTCTATCTAGTAGATGACCTGGGGTCAACTACTGACACATCATATGGTCAATTACTGGATTTTTGTGTATTATTTCCAATCGCCAGTGCACTTGTGGCTGGTACAACAACTAATGATGATGTGTCGTCTCTAATTACCAGTGAGCCCGTGACTGGTACATCGAATATTCCTAGTCCATGACACTCACGAAATGAGTAAATGGTATAAATGTTATGTTTAAATATTATTTCATGAAATATAACCACCCCTGCATATACAAGGGGTGCATTGATTCAATGCCACATTGACCAGCCACCACTGCTCCACATAGGGAGCGAATATGGTCAAAGAAGAAGAAGAATGTATCTTGTTCCTGAACCGCCCATTACTACTTGATTTAATCAAGAGTGGTGTGACAGAAAGCCCTGAGGCAACTCTGATGAAAAATTCACCACAAAATTCCCTGATTAGACATGGTCAACTACTGAAAAAAAAATGTTCCAACTACTGGAGTTTTCAATTTTTTAGATGATCAACTACTGAAACTGAAACATGCTTTTTAAAAATGTAGACCCTTTCATAATTTTTGTCTTATTATATTGATTAAGACATTTGATCCATTTTGAGTAAACTTGATTTGCCATCATTCGGCCCAATGTTTTTTATATTTTTTCTCCCATTAAACTATTTCCTCTTTTTTTAGTGAAACAATGCTTCGAGTTGAAAAAATGAACACCTGAAAAATGTTTGAGTGCAAAAGGTTTTATAAATTGCTTGTATAGTGTTAGTAAACTGTGTTCATTCGCTGTAGATTTTTTACTTATATTATCACCTTGCACTGGATCTCAAAACTTACTTTGCAGTGTCTAAGAGAAAGATCATAGAGCTGATTAATTCTTCTCAGAAGAGCAAGAGATAAAGAGAATAAAGACTCCAGCGATATGGTGCATAATTCTGTGTTGTTCAACATTCCAATAAATTCCTGAAAAATAGTACAAATTCAGTTAATATAACTAATACGACAGTAATTAAACTGCTTACAATAATTGTGATAAAAAAAGATTTTTTTTTCATTACAATGCTTCATCTTAAAAATATTTTAGTGTCTAATCTCCATCAACTTCTCGCAGTGTCTCTCTATTCTAAGCTTGTTGTGTTAAGTCGTCAATGTCATGGAGATTAAGCCACTTAAAAAAAACTCATAGAAAGGATTTTTTTTTGTAACAATACCCTGCTTCCCACTGTTTACTTTAGCATTTTAAAGTGCAGTAATTTTTTTTTTTATTGCAGTAAATGTAACCAAAATATTTATTTTCTCTGTTTTATAGTCAATATTGGTTCTCTTGTTGGCTCAATCAATAATTAGTAAAATACAGTCTATGGCCTCGGTCTACAATTAACGCCGTCGGCCATGTACAACATTACCTGACGCTGGATGTCTAGGCATATAAATGCTACACGCAGAGTAATAACAAGACCACATTCGCTCATTCTCATAAATAGCATTCATCAGTCGTGTACGGTGCCACGCTGTACGCAGCCAATGGCTTTAATTGTAGAGCAACACTTAAGAGAATGCTCAAATCAATTGTAACCCATTTCGATTTTAGCCATTACCTTTTCACTGCTGACCAATAACAACGAATTGATAGTTTCACTTTAGTTGAACAAATAAAAAACACCTTTATTATGGTGGGCCTATTCAGAAAAACTTCTGGTGGAAAATCTTTTAGAAGGATGTCGACAAAGAATCTTCCAGAACGATTGACAGACTGCCCGATGTGTAGTGAATCTTGTATCAATGAAATCGTCTGCATGTCAGAATCGCAAAGTTGACACCATGGCAGAAGAAATATTTTAATGCCATGGTCTGATCTGGAATTAAAAAAAATTACCTCATATTTAAATTAAATACTATAAACATTAACAATCGAAAAACATAACACAATCAATGAAAAGATGAATTATTATTAGTTATATCAATATGATTTTGGTATACACATTATACCCAAATACATGGCAGCCCTGTTTTGTTGTTTACCAGAAATAGCTTTGGGTAAAGTTGGATTTTAGTAATTATGTTGCTTGCTATTTTTTATGCAAGCTATAATTGCAACTACACCTTAGTGCAGAAACAATGCACTATTCCACTGATGAAAATGTTAGAAAAACTGACAATGGCCCACCTTACATAGGCAAATGGGTGGCATACCACACTAAGCTGACGCACAAGGCTGTCGCGCATAACATGTAACCAGTATAACGATGTTCTAAGAGGAGCTAAGCCGAGATAGCCATCAACCTCATAAATAACCATTGTTCAGACTGCTTTCTCGTTGAAAGGGAATTTTAACAATGGACTGTCTGTCAGTCTTTGTGAACATATGATATGACAATTAAAATTAAAACATTTTAAAAATATCTTACAAGTCAAATTGTGAATTCTCCAAATTACTCCACATGTGTATCGATGAAGGATTATTTATTCTATATGTTTCACCAACTTTTACGTTGCTTCTTCTAATATTTGGTTCACTCTCCGTAAGATCTACATCTATTAATTCAGATCTGCAATATAAAAAGGTTATTTTTATTTTGAAGTACTTCAACAAATTACAGTTCAGATTAGATTCAATAACAATATGGTAATTCCCAGATGTAATAGAATTTAAAAAGTATTTTGATTGACGATTAAATTGATAGTTGATTGCAATTGCTGCAGAAGGGCGCCAGGACACAAACTATGACGGCACCCATGTTATATTGGATTATAAATACTTTTTATTATTAATTGTCAAAACTTATAAAACAATAAAAAAAATCATTTGAATATTAAATTGGAATATTCTTCTCCCTAAGTCGATAATATTAATTCAATAGAGCCTTTAATCCCTATAGATATGATGTGACTATGGTTAAGTCTACAACAGCAAAGTGTTATAATATTAAACTAATATACAATTAGAGAGGAAATGCTAATTAAATAAGAAAAAAGTAATATTTACTCTAAGCTTGCAGGCATATCGAGTCTCGGAATGCTTACACAGTGGTCACCGATGCCCATTTTTTTGACATACTGAATAATATCTTTCACCGTATTTATATACTGAAAATTAACTTTCTTTCGTATCTCACTCAGATCTTTCAACAGTGTTTTTACACCAATTTGTTTCAATAATGATATACCGCATGGTGCCTGAAAATATATGTATCAAATTGAGTATTATGTAACATTATAAAAATTGTCATAATTTATTGTCAGTTTTATAAACACTATTGACATTAACCTTTTTACTAAGATGGGCATTCTGAGTGCCTTGCTTATTTATAGCAAAGGGCAGTATATTATCTAAATTTTGCTAGATGAAGAGCTTAATCTAAGAACACACTTTTAAAACTGAAACGCATATCAAGTGGGAGTGTACCCTGTCATGAGTGACTAATGCACTGGACAGCTATAGATCTTGACTGTTGACAGTGAGAATAGCAGAAACAATGTCTGCCGCAACCTATAAACATAGCTGTTTGCTGGATATCTTTACAGTGCTGTATATAGGTTAGATTTAATTCTAATAATATTATCTAAATGTTCCATTTCTACTTCCAATTTTAAAAAATATATTATTTGAATAGTTGTATTGGAGTTGCACACAGGATGCTTTATCGAATCCAGGGCATTTCTGGCCAGCAATCAAAGCGGTTTCGCTGTTGACTTCGTTACTTTGCCTGTTAAATCTAAATTTCGTTATATGGAATTGATAATACATGCGAATTATAAAATATTTTCATACTGATATTACATTTTGTATTTAGAGTAAATTATCGGTTTTCCTAATTTTTATTTATGATTATTTGGCATTTTCATATTTTGGTAATTGTAGAGTATAGCTCGTCATGGATTATTACGGCGAAAAAATTCACAAACTAAGCTAAAAACAACGCCACGATTTAAAATTATTTTTTGAGGGCTTGATAATCGCGTTAAATCACACATTAATATGAAGAACACTGACAAATAAATTATCCAAAATATGACATATTGTCACTATACACCGCCATACTTTTTAAATTATCGTTTACTTACACATGGACTATTGCGGCAAACATTGGCGGATCCAAGAGGGGGGCCATGGGGGGGGCCATGGGGGCCATGCCCCCCCCCTGAGGAGATTTTTTTTCTTCATTTTTCTACTTTATTAAAACTTTATTGTGAAATGGGACCTTTAATTGTTTAGTTTACGATGTTTTATAGAATACATACTTAATTATGTATTGACTACTTTTATATAGATATATTATTTTTAAATCATCTATTTTTTAATGTATTATCTATTTATGATGTTTATTTTCGAATTGAATGGCCCCCTCCTTGGACAATTTCTGGATCCGCCAATAGCGGCAAAGTATGTTGAAAACAACGCCACGATTTAAAATATTTATTGAAGCATTGATAAATCGCGTTAAAATCACACACTAAAAAGAAGAACACTGATAAATTATACGAAAGAGGCGAAATATTTCGTATAATTTATCAGTGTTCTTCTTTTTAGTGTGTGATTTTAACGCAATTATCAAGCCCTCAAAAAATAATTTTAAATCGTGGCGTTGTTTTCAGCTTAGTTTGTGAAGGTTTTCGCCGTAATAATCTATGACGAGCTATACTCTACAATTACCCATATTTTTAATTGAATTTCCTACAGATCTACATTGTTTTTAGCTGCATATAGTTCACTTTCAACTAGAAAAAGAGTGGCATGTTGTAAAGCATATTTACCCTATTTTGGTGACGTTTTTATCAACATAGTTTTTAAATTAAATCAATTCATCAAAAATAATGTTATTTTTCCAAGTAATTTTACCTTTAGAAGATGCCATATCGTGTCTAAGATATGCCTGTGATAATCAGGGCTGTCAAAATTAAACCATTTTAACAATAAAGTTAACAATTCTTTACTTCGCACTAGTTCGTCATCGAATTCGTATCCACATTTTAATTTCGTTAGTAAACTCTCTAAAGCTCTTTCTCGGATTTCCTTAATGTTATGACCTAAAAATAGAAAATTAATCAGTAAAACTTCAGACCACTATAGAAAATTGTTTTCAACAGTAGTAAATAAATGTGTATATTTTTGTAATAGAAGAAATTAATAGCAACTCAAACCTATTTTTGAAAGATGCACGGCGGTTACATATAAACCTGACATAGTTGCAGGACATTTACCAATAATAGTCAATTTAAAAAAACTTAGTTTAGGAAAATTCAAATGAATGTCAACGTATGTTTGTAAGCATAAATTCATAGACTAACGCAATACTAGTCTATGGATTAACGTAAATAACCATCGATAATTCGTAATGCGAGAATTGGCTCGAACTGGGTGTTTTTTAACTTGGTTTTTTTTGAAATTTAGTTTTACTTATTGTAGAAATGTTGTAAACGAATACTTTCGAAAATCATTTTATGTAGACATCAACATAATAAATTACTATAGAGTAACAGAGTAACGTTAAAAACATTGAAGACTTCATTAGTGGTAATACTATTTATTTTTATTATTAGAATTATTGTGAAATAATACATTTGTCGAAAGAGGTAATATAATTATAAAGAATGAATGATTTAAAGACACAATTGAACTAAATGAAACTACGAGCATTGAAAAATAGGCGCGTGGAGGAATTCCGATTACCGACGCTGTCATAAAAATGCACACGTACAGAGAGGATTAGTGCTCTCATATGTGTGTGGTCATAGCCCTCTATATTCATGGATGGAGGCGGTAATGGTGTGGTATATTTAATGTGACCAGTCGTCCCGTTTTCAGGCGGCGTGTCTCGGTGTCAATTACATTCAAACATTACATACAATTTACAAAATATTGGGAGCCATAAGGAGCCAAATCTGTTTATTAATGTCCCCACTTAAGTGGCCAAAGAGCCACACTTTTCCGACCAGTGGTGTAGGCCAGTGCTCCGCAACCTTTTCTCACCTGCGACACACCAAAATTCTTCCTAGAATTCCGCGGCACACCAAAAGCAAAAATATATAGGTATTAAATTGTTACACAAATTTTACAATATTTTTTTGTTTTTTACGTAAATAATTATGCTAAGAATACACACATAAAACTACAATATATATACTTTTATGCAATTTTAATAATCATTATAAAATAATAACTAATTAATATGATACCTGCGTTTGTTTCAATGAGCACAAAGGTTTTATATTCGGCTCGATATTTGACAACACAACCCCAAGTTATTGGTCAAAATATTTTTTTTATTATGTATTTGACCGCGGCACATCTGTATCCGGCTCACGGCACACCAGTGTGCCGCGGCACACCGGTTGCGGAGCACTGGTGTAGGCAATAGTAGGCGCATAGACTAATATACTTTAAATGTATATATTATTGTCTATGGTGTAATTTGACATTTCTTGTTACGTTATTAAATTTAATTTTCAAGATAAAATTTATAGTTTTATTTTAGATTTTAAAAATATTTATCTATCATGGATTTCGTGTATGATTTTGTCGGAGAAGCCGTTGCACTCGGAGTTGATTCATTAATATTAGGAATTTGTATTAAACAGTTATTCAAATGCCGAAATATTATTTCCTCTTTAAATGTAAGTAAGATAAAATAATTCAGGTATTACTGTAAATATATATATTTTTTCAAATATGACTTTAAAACAGGTTAGATTTTTAACTGCTCGTTGAGACATTAAATATTGCTCCTTTATTCACCTAAAACCTTAAATTTAAATTATTATTTTTCAAAAATTTATATCAATTTTCTGTATGATATCCAAATGTTAAATTGTGGGTTTTACTTGGTGTCCATCTCTACGAACTACTATCAACTTTGTGACAGTTACACATGATATTTCAGCTTTCTTGCTTATTTTTACAGAGTGCTCCAACTTTGGAAATCAATAGTGACCTTAAAACAGAACTGAATAAATACTCGAATAATTCTATCAATTATGTTGTTCTTCGAGGTTTGGTAAAACCTCTAGGAAATCCTATGAAAAGTAATGCAAATGATACAATCACTGGAGTCATCCAAAAACTTACAATCAAAGAGCATGTTATGGCTAGAACCACTGCAGGATTCTGGTCAGATCAATCGAGAACCGTTCATGAAGTGGAAAACATCATGCCATTTGTTATAGCGGGAGAAAATATGAGTGTTGAGATAATTGATGCTTTTGATGCACGTATATTAGGTAAGTAATTGTAAATATTAATTAGGTACCAACTTTGCCTTATACACTGGACCCCTATAAGCACACCAGTTCGCAGTTGGGTTCCATGCAATACAGGCTATAATCCTACCAGTGGGCGAGTTGTTTTTTTTGTCAAGTCAAATTATTTTTGATTTTTCATAATATAGCTATGGTCTATCATCTACTGAAAACTCTAATATTCATATAGACCAGGGGTGGCCAAAGCGTAGACCGCGATCGACTGGCCGATCACATGTGACTATTTAGTCGCTCGCCTGTCGATAAGTACACATCGGGCCGGCCTGTGGATTCTTGCGCCTGTATATGAGGCGGTCAAATGTCATGCATTTGATTCTGGAGTGATCCACCAATCTGCGCCCCACTGATCATTCTTAGAGCCGGCGCCTGTGTAGAAAATCATACGGATTTATTTTCAATACAAAATAATTCATTTTCAATTGCAAACATCACCTTTGTGGAAATTTTAAAACAAATTGAATCATTGGTCTATTGCATCAGGGTTGTCAAAGCAATGGTCTTGTAAAAAAATCCACTATTTAAAATAAAATAACTTTGCCTATCAAAATTATTAATTAACATAATATATATAATGTATATTATAATCACAATGTTTATTTTTTTTGCTATTTTGCCATGTTAGTTATTCTATTCACATGTAATGATGTTTTTCAAATGTTTACAGACTTATCAATTATTTAATAATGGAGACTTTGTATTTTGCTATATGATTGATATTTTTAACCCTAACTACGGATTTGTTAACATGTGGCCATTAGCTTCCTGGCAAATGAATTGTAATGGCAATGTTTTTGTTGAATTATAGCAACTTCTGTGAACCATAAAGTACACATATATGTAGGTAGAGTCTTCGCCTTTTTATTGTATTTTAAAAAATTGCCATGTCCAGCGGTTAATCAGTATATTTTTCAAACATTATGTTATCAAACTTTAATTATTTTCCATGCAGATTTGGATGTGATAGCAGATCGTTTTGAACCATTAACACCAAGTATTATCGATCATCTTTGGGGCTTTTTCTCCGGTGTACGTCAAAGAGGATTGCAAACCACGGAAGAAATGCTTAGAGTCGGTACATATATCACCGCTATAGGAGAACTCTCAAGTGGTGAAGGTGGAGTTTTAAAATTACAACCTCCCAAAAATGGTTTACCTTTATACTTGACTACAACTACCAAAGGTAGCGTGCTTAAGAAAATGGGGGAATCAAAAGATTTCTTAAGGTTACTAATTTTCCTTTTAAATCTATCCTTGTAATTTAAAGAATATTAAAATTTTAGTCACAAATATAACAATGATCAGAAGCCGTAAGCTTGCGTTTCAAGTAGTTACCGAAACATCCAGCTTCATTTTTAAACATTCTTGAATTATTAATAATGTTAATGCATAATATTAACAAAAAACAATTTCTCGATTATTACTAATGCACACTGGTGGGCATACTATATTATTGCTCTTAATCAAGATATCAAATACAAGAAAAACAAAAAAAAAGTGTAAATCTGAATCCTTCATTTCCAGGATACTAATTGTGATTTTTGGTTCAATGGCTGTATTTATATCGGGGCGCATATTGTATAAATACATTATCAAGAAGAAGAAACTTCTAGCTCAAGAGCGGATGAAAGAACAATTAGCTGTATCAAGAAGAGAGAGAAGAATCATGGCTAGAGATTCAAACCTTAAAGATTCTCAAATTTGTGTAGTATGCACAGAAAATCCTAAAGAGGTGACTACATTTTCATAATTCAATTTATTTCATCAAATAAACTCGTTGATGAAAGTTTTTCCTTAAGTTTTGTACTTTTCTTAACAATTAAATTTCTATGAATTCTGCTTACAAATCTTGTTAGAGGGAATGATACAATGAGATTTTAAAATTTTGTTTTCCAGTTTTCTCTCATGCGCTTTGATTTGTATTATATATAATAAAACTTAACACAACAGTGTAAAAACATTATTTTATGTTGCCGTCACTCATAGATCTAGATTTTCTCTATAACGTTCTTTTGCTTGAAAAGGAATTGGCACGAAATCACTCTTTTGCATTCGCTTTAGCAAAACTAGCAATTTCGCCCATGTCTGATTTAACACATCCCATGTTCATGTGGTTTATAGATGCTTAAAAGCAAAAATTCTACAGCATGACTAGTTCTGTTCATATATGGATTTAGAATAATAAAATGACACCACTTTAAATAACTGTTTACTCCGCATTGCTTTTTTCTAGTTTGTTATGAATTTCTCTTATAACACCGCATTCATATTTGTGTAAATAGTAAATTTGTATGGTGAATATTCTTTTAAAGAAAAAAAAAACTATTATAATGTTGTCGTAATCCTTAGTATAGCTAATATTAAATTGTTTTTGTTCTTCTTTTACTGCCATTATGTACTTTTTTTTATCATGTTTTATCCTTCCGAATATAGTCAGTTTTTCAGCATATTTTTATGCAGTGAGTGTGGTTACCAATCTTAACAACTACTAAAATTATGTTTCACTTATTTTATAAAATATGGTTGTATTTGATATTGTGTATTTTAATTTTCAGATAATCCTTCTACCATGCGGGCACGTATCTATTTGTGAGGAGTGCTCAGACAATATAAAAGATTTTTGCCCAGTATGCAGAACACCAATAGAGTCAAAAGCACCTGCATTTATAACATAATTATCTTGTTGAAGTATAAGTGCATACTTTCATAATGTATTGGTGCTACTATTTACATATGATTTTTTTGTTTGTCAATGAATTGCTGCTATGAAGTAATTTTTATCTTTGTAGAAGTACCTGAATATAAAATCTCAGTAATAGTGCCTTGTTAGCCTTTTGGCTGCCGTAGAAAAAAAGTACGTTTGTACCTAGTACGCCGGCTATAATTTGAAATTATTAATTTAATTAGTAATTAACAAGGTAATTCGTCTCAGGCGTGTTGAGCACGAAAAATTTGATGATTTATCTCGTCTGGCAACCATCCAGTTCAGAATATGTATATATTAGAAATCAAAGCACTTTTAGTTTTAAAATAATTCAAACACCATGTAACTTTTCCTGATTTTTTTTTTTAAATAGTAGTTTTTTTAAATTAAAAGAATACGATCAAAAGTATTTTGTGTAAGTAAATTTTGAATCCAATCTTTATAATAAATCAAGTTATATGAATGAATTTAGAGACATCAAAATAGAGCAGTTTTTTGGCGTGCTGTGCCATACGGGCTTGAAGGGTAAAGGCATAGCGATTGTGATTAAATTTATCTGGATAATAAGGTCTTCAATAAATAATGATAAGAATATAAAATGATCAAAATATCATGAAAACACATACTTTATCAGGGCACTATAACTGTTATTATGATTATTCAAATATTGATACGGAACATGTCAAAGTTGGTATGGGTAAGATTAGTCATGTGGCTTACTAGAAAAAGATAAAAAAGATATTTGTATCAAATTAATAGTTCTTTTAAACATAAATGCATATAAATTTAATTTTTGGTGACCTTACGGTAGTTTATTATTATTGAATCAAAATTCTCAATGGTATTACATTTTCAACAGAATTTTTTTATTATTAATCGACGAGCTTGATTGAATAAAATTATTCAGTAAAGAAATATTTGACTGTTGATATATACTAGTTTTAAAATGATTGCACAGTATTCAAACGACACAGATTAGATATAATATGTAGATTAAATCACATTTAAAACACTAATTTCTTTATTAAAAGAAATAAAAATAAAATAGAAATGTATTTCTTAAATATCTATATAAATCGCATTATACATAACACATTTATAGTTTATAGAGGTTATAAATTGGAATTTTCCATCAAAATTTTTTTCACTTTAGAACTTTTTCCTATTCCCAGTCTCGGCAACCCTTTATTTAATCCTTCTAAAAGAACACATGCTTTACAGATGTCTTGAGAAGATACGAAGTTACACCTCTGGCATTTTCCTCTTTCAGGCAGCTTTATGTTTTCTTTCACAGACAATTTCTCACCTAAAAGATTTAAAAAAAAGTATTTTTACTCACTGTATAGCATCACCAATATAATAATTATATATGTAAATTGAATTCCCGTGTACGCAGTTCATATTTAAAGTTCAGTCTAAAATACTCAACACCATCACATTTTGAGTATACAGACCATGCCAACACAATTGCGTAACAAGTATTTCAGACTGTCCAAAATAAGTGTATGTAAGCTGGAATGGTGCTTCTGGTACACATTGATTCAATCAGGGTGCTCAGTAACCATTAAATAAAATTGAGGTTTTTGGAAGGAATTTTTTTAAATTTATTTCTGACCATCGTGTAGCCTTTTTTGAAGATAACTAAATTTAATCCTCTTAAGATTTTTAAAGCAAAATATGAAACCAAATATTGCAGGTATCAATACCTGAGCACACTACAAAAACAGTACAAATTACCGTCTCATATCATCATACAATTCAACACTTTTACATCCAAAACCACAAGAGAACATTATTTGTTTGTATTATGCATTCCAATGAATGTGGGGTTTATACTATGTTCACTGTAATTGTCATATCATTTGTTCACCTACCCTTGACACATGAGAAGGTTGTAATCGTAATACGGAGTTTCTCTGTCTCATTTGTCATACGATTAATATTTACCTGAATGAAGAATGTCCATAATAGTTGTGGGTCGAATTTTTTCATAATCCTTCAAAAGAGCTCTCGCATAGCCCCTGTATGCATTAGGTGCATAAATACATTCAGTAGAAAAATAAATTAACTTTTTAAAATAAGCATACATAACAATTTCTTTCTCATATGTGTATTTTAGTGGTTTAACTCTTGGTATTCCATCTTCGCCTCCCTGAAATGAAAATAAAATTCAATGAGCAAGTCATTTAAAATAAATGATTTGTTAGCTGATACATAGTTGGGAATTTAACTATTTTCTTTACTAAAATGATATTTCAAATACTATACCGTTATTATTGACGTACATCTCTGAAGTCGTGCTATATCTCCCCGTAGAACATTCATCAGTACTGTTTCAGCAATGTCATCAGCATTATGTCCAGTGGCTACACAATTAACATTCAACAAGGCAGCTCCACGGTCTAAAGCCTGGCGTCGGAAAACGCCACAAAAAGTGCAATTGTTTTTCTGTCCTACTTGTGAAACTATCTCATCCATTGTCCAGCCGTACAATTCTTTATATGATAAAGTTGTCAACGGCATTTCATAGTCATCTCTATTTTTTTTTACCGTTTCAAGACTATCATCTCGATAGCCTCTAATGCCTTCATCGATAGAGAGGAGTATCAGCTTCAAGCCGTAATCATATTTTTGATTGAGCAATTTAAGCACGTATGCGAGAACTGTGGAATCCTTTCCTCCAGATGCGGCTACAGCAACTAAATCTCCTTTATTAAAAAGATGACCCTCTGTTATTGTGTGGTGTATTTCACTTTCAAAAGCAAAAAAAAAGCACTCTTTACAAAGAGCATCGCCTGTTTTCGGTCTCTGAAAATTAAAAGGTAGAGGCATTGCAAATAAAACATATTATCTAAATGAAAATATGTCTCGGTGCATATAATAAACAACCTGTCAACTGAGTTCAACCTAGAGTTCAATAGAATATTAAAGTTGCAAGTTATAATTTTGCTTCACCTAACCAAATCCATAAGCAAAAGTCAAATGTGTATTCCGTAAGCTGATAGCATTTCAAATTTACTTCGATTTCTGATTTCATAAATAACTGAACATTTGCATTTTTATAGTGTAGTAGGGTCCACAGGAATACAGAAGGTTCTTCACCATGACTCATTTTTTAGCCGAATATGACAAAATGAGTACAGAAAAACTTTGATTATCTGGATTACCTGGATAAACTACAGTAAACCCCCCCCATGGAGGAAATTTCTATAGCGTTGTTTTTTTACGAAACGCTACAAGGTGATAAGTGCACAAATGAACTTGACCTGACAGTTCACTTTAATTTAAAAAAATACCTGGCTTTATGGAACAATATCAAGAAAGGGGAGGGATATTTGTCCTACACATTTTGAAACTTTTCACCGCTGCGATGTCACTATTGAGTGGCTCGAGAGCCAAGAAGAATGTAACTAAAAATAGCTTACATGTCTTGAAAATATTTGGGAATCTACAATTTCAAATAGAAAAGCTAGCTTGAAACAAAAATCAGTAATTGAATTTTTCTGAACTGGTAATGAAAATATTTTTGTAATCTCTGTAGAAAATCTAGTCCGCAATAAAAGATTTCTAATGGCGTTGTTTTGTCACAATTTTACTGTTTATCTAAAACCAGGATTTCAGGCTATCCCGAGAGGTCCCATTGGAACCTTTAGCAACCCTACCTTCATCCATAATCAGTCCAGACAACAGTAGATTTATATATCCAGTGAACCTATGACCTGCAGGTCAGACCCTGACCCACGAAGGCTGCCTCACTTCCCATTTTCCAAGTGATGCCACTGATTTAGTGACCCACGGGCTAGTATTTAAGAAAATAATAAACAATATTTGACCCAGTTCTCAAAAAGGTTCGCCATCACTGCCCTATAAATTTTTAAAAAAAAACTTAACTCTTCAATATATCTACAGATATGGAATGACTGGGGAAATTTGAATGATCTGGTCATTATCAACAAAACCACGGAAGTTTCTCATGGAATATATTTCATGTTAAAATTTAGGGTTAACTAATATGTTCATTACCTTCAGTATAGCTCTGCTACCACACGATTTTGAACACAAGATAGGCATATTAAAATAGTTCAAGGTAGAAGAATTTTTTTATGTAAAAATATAAATCTAACAGTTACAGTCTACCGATGCTAAAGATATAATAATATGAGGAATTTTCTGACAGTTTCTGATGACATTCATCTGACAGATGACATAGACAAACTTAACATGCTTTCTGCCCACCATAGTTACCAGTTACTAAAGTATACTAGTTTATGTCAGTTACTACTAATTATTATTACTACATATTATAATTTTAACAAAAATGCCGACTATGGCTAAAAGCTTAAATAAGACAGAATGCTCTCATCGTAGATACTTTTTTTCTTATCGTCATCATAGCATCCACTACTGTAGTAACTTACCATTGTTTTGCTAGTTTTTTTACCCAACATGAAATTTTATAAAATAGTCAGGATTCAAACATATTTGTACACATTTACGTTGTTTTTTAAAATATTTATTAGACAAAATGAACTGTTGGTTTTAATTTATAAACAAAACAGCTTCTTATGGTATCGAAAGGTGATTCGAAAAAGTTTTTATGACTAATAAAAATATACATGGCTAGTAAAATTGGCGATGTATTGGACACAGACGAAAACAATAATTAATTACATAAAAAAAATGTTTTTAACGTGTGTTTGCATTTAGTATGGGTGTTGGGCGGCGTTTATTTATTTTATTTTGAGCACGTTAAAACCTTAGTTTACTTAGTTTTAGTCGTTTTCTTTATAAATAACATGTCTCGCTCCAAATCAAAATCTTCCATTGATATCTGTGCGGATTGTGGGTCATCAGGTAACTTGGATTCATGTTATCAACATTGTTAAAATGTTTAACACTGTAACTAAATAAGCAACTTACAGAGATTAACGCATTACAATCGCACTTTTACCTTTGAAATAGTGTTTTAAATTGTTCAATTCACTCAATCTTTACCTAATTCAATCCACGGGTTTCTTCTGATATTGAAACAAAACTGATAATCAAGTAATTGATCTAGTGATAAACAAAAAACCTAAGATGAATTCTAGTAAACATAAATTTAAATAAATTTTATGAAATTTCTTGTATTTTGTGATTTTCATAGATCCATCATGGGCATCCATCAATAGAGGAATATTACTATGTTCTCAATGCTGCAGCGTTCATCGAAGTATGGGCCGACACATATCCCATGTAAAATCCTTACGTCAAGGATCGTGGCCTCCATTACTTCTTGCTGTGAGTACTGGTACACTATACAATTCAGTTTATTTGTTTAAAGTTTGTTTTAGAAAGCGCTTGCCAATCTAAATGATTAATTAAGAATGAAAGTCTGATACCCTAAGTCTATATACCTTGAAAACAGCAAATGTAGAGTACAATATTTAGTCGTGGTCAGCTGGAGATTGTATTGTCTATTTTGCAATTACTTCTGAACAAAGGAAGGCACCTTTCACAGTTCTTGAATAATCTTGGTTATAATTTTATTGTAGACTTACCACTTATCTCATCTCTTAATTATCCTTATTCTTACTCTTATTAACAGCCTGATTTAATCTTATCAAACATGTTGAAAGGGTCAAATATGAGTTCATATACTCCACGCTAGTAGCGGACATGATTAAAATATATATATATGTACACTTAACTCTTTTTTTTGTACGGTAGATATTGAGCCATAAATGCCAAAAGAGCGTAAGCAACCCGATTTGGTGCGTTTTAAACCAATAATTGTTCAATATCGCCTAGGGCACCAGTGACAAAAATGTTTGAACATTATCTCATTAATTTTGATCCTTATGGAAATTCTTGGAAGACAGATTCAACATCAAATTGAAAGATAAACAATGAAAGTCTACATATTGTCGAAATAAGTGATCCACATTGATATGTTGTAATGCTGGATTTAGAAAATCTAAATTAGTCCTAAAGAGATTGCAAAAGTGAGAAGAAAAATGTACTGGACAGCACAGAGCGTTTAACCAAATCTGTCTCCGTAAAATTGGTGATTGTACAATAGGCATCATTTAAACAAAAATCACAAAATATTGTACTTAAGTACAGTGACAATATGATTGAACCTAGACAATGTTATCAAGTGCCATGATGCTTCAAGTGCAGGCTGCCGACGCTGTATAGTGCTTATTTACCAAAATCGGGAATCAAGTACATCAATCTTAAAACGCTCTTTCTTAAAGGTATCATTCCTCGGAGAATGTGGAATGATTTTATGAAACTGCCATCAGTGGAAGATACTTTACCTGAAACCGATTAGGAAGAAGTGAATGGATTATACACCAATGTAGGACAACGACTTTATGATAAAACTGAATAATTGATTGCAATTTTATTATAGGTTCCCAGATCATTTTAAAAAATAATATTATTGATATAAGCAAAACCTTAAAAAATATAATTTATCTATATTTTACTTGTGTGTGGTTAACGAGTATTTTTGTTTTGTTTGCCTAACAATACCCACTTTCGTAAAATATGTGATTATGTTGTTTATTTAAATACTTAATTATTAATGCTGTCATGATAATTAACATCAAAAACAATTACACCAAAAACAGTAAACAACATTTCTGAAGATAAACAACTCGCAACCCGAGTACTACAAGGTTCTATGTGAAAAATTTTGACGAAAAAAAAATAACAATGTATACCAATAATGGTACTTAGACGACTGCCGCATTGTTACTTCTGTTTCATCAAAAATTTTCACATAGAACCTTGTAGTACTTGGGTCGCAAATTGTCATAGGCAAAGCAGTGTTACCGAAACTATCTTTAGAACTGAAAATAGACAGACAGTTTTATTATAATATTAGGATAGGCATTGACCATTTATAATACTAACCGTATTTGAGGAATTCCTTTTTCGAATTTATTACGGAAGTAATTTACAAAAAACCTTCTTTAAAATTTATGAATTATCGGTTATGTTCCTCAAAAGATAGAATAAAAAAGTGTAAAATAAGTAATATAATTCATAGAAAAATTGTAGATAGGTTCCCTGAATTAAATAAAACAATGTGATATAGAAAATAAATTGTGTAAATTCGTAATATATATTTTAATTAAGAATGAGTAATACTATTCATCACTACTTAATTATTTATAGAAATTTTTATGAGAGACTAGGCATTAAACACTTCCATCGCTAGAAATATCTTGACACGTCTAATGAAACCTTTTTTTTTTTATTATTTCGCCTTTTTTGTTTTTTGTTTCTTTGAATCATGTAAGAATTAATAAATTTGTATAAAAATATAGTATTTCTTCTTTTTAGTGGATTGAGTTATTTCAAAATCATGTAAAAATATACCGTGTAAAAAAAGAGTTGAATGTATATATATTTATATCACTTATAAAATAGTGTATCATTCCCTATTGCATTTTTTTTTTGTTATTTACAAGACTTAAAAAGTACTTTCAGTGATGTAACATATTTTCTTCCCTAATTTTACAGATGATTCATTCTCTAACAGCCCAGAATGTAAACAGTATTTGGGAACATTCTCTTGACCTTGCTCCACCAAAGAATGTCCGAAGGAAACCTCAGCCAAAAGATTCATTACAGTAAGCTGTTTTCTTTTCAATTGAGTTTTATCTGATATAACTACCCTATTCGTAAATAAGTTGCATTCAAAATTTTAAATGGTTGTAATGCTCCATGTCCGATAGATAAGCTTGTTGATATCAATTTTATTGCCAATTGACCGGAATGAAACAGTTTAACGTCTGTAAGGAAAAGCATTTAATATTTCAATCTCTTTTCCGTTGGATTGACCGTTGTGAACATAAGATCATCTGTAATCCAAAAATATAAAACTACAGGGTAACATATAACTTTTTCTTTATTATAAGACTTTATTGAATGGAATAATAAGGTGTTTACAATATGTTCTAGGATTATTTATTTTTTTACACTTGTAAATACTTATTTTCTGTGCTTAAATAAGTGTAATTTTGAAATAATCTATGTCGTGTTCTACTATTTTCTTAATAAACAAAAACGAAATAACAAAACACTTTGTTATGTGTGTTAAATTATTGATGCCATTTCTATATAGCGAATAAAAACCGGTGGCGGTTTGTGATGTAAAATTTTGGGTGGGCTAAAAAAAATTTAGCCATGTTTGCAATCTACAATATTGTGAAAGTTTCTACTTTACAGCTGGTCAGGACCTAGCCCAGTACGTAGAACCACCACTGATAAAAACTAATTTATATTGTATTTTGATTTTGAAAATTTGATAGAACTTAGTTTTTTTAGTAAAGTATTAATATTTCTACAGGATCGAACACAATAACCTTCCTTCGTATATTGGAAGTTCCGTGTTTAAACTCTAGGCTGAATACCTACACATTTTAAAAACATATCTTCATGCAGATTTTGTAAATTCTAGTTTTTAAGCAAATCGCTATATTTTATTGAAAAATAATGCTAAATATATTGATATGTGTGTTTCACTTGATTATTCAACATTTTTACAGTACACATTATAATGGATTAACTCATATTTTGAATTGATTTCAGCCCGGCTAAGTCTGAATTCATTAACGCCAAACACAGAAGGTTGGCATATGTTTTTCGCCCGAGGCGAGACGATGTACCGTGCAGTAGCAACGAACTCAGTCGGCAGCTTCATTCCAGTGTCCGTAGTGCTAATTTAGACACTTCGCTCAGATTGTTGGTTCAAGGCGCCGATCCTAATTACTTTAACCAGGTGAGTCAGTCATGCTAATCTGTCTCATGGTAAACAAATAAGTTTAAATTGTCATTCTTTTCGGCACTTTTTAGTGTAACCAAGACTTAAGGTTATTGCTCCTAAATATTCATACCAATCATTGATAGCATTTACTTGCTTTTTACTCACTATACTGTATTATGGAATGTGTCTGGGAAGAGGGATGGTTACAATGTTGAGCACCTTTGGAATAACAGATTCCGTCAGTTGTATACTTTACAAATTAATTTTTAATTACCATTAATAAGAACACTTATATTAACAGTTCAATTTGAGGCTTATTAAAAATACAGAAATTGTCCTTTTATTTTAGATATCATTTTAACATCATTCTAAATAAACCAAGAATACCTTTTCAACTATCAAATAATTGAGATAATTACTAAGTTGCCTTTAGCTTGGTTGCATATTTCTACTAACTTAAATTAAATATATTTGCTTGCACGAGAATCTTAACATAAACGACTTTTTATGTATACCTTCAAGTTTTTAAAGGAAGACACATTTTTCAGGAAAAGGGCACTAGTTGTTTACATGTAGCATGTCGTACAGGTCATTCGGCTCAAGCTGAACTTTTAGTAGCCTGGGGAGCCGATCCTAATATGAAAGATTCCTCTGGAAATACACCTTCAACAGCCGCCAGGTATGGTTTTATTGTTCTCAAGTTACATTTTTTATTATTATTAGATAGCTTTGGCTAATTTTATAATTTCACTATTGTTTTTTTGCCATTTACAGTCGATATACGTATAAGCCATGTAGCATGTTCCCGTCTATAATGTTGGAGTAATTTATTTAGATTTGAATCAGATGGTATTCACTCTGTACAAGCAAACTTTATTTTGAATAGTTTGTATTAGATAGTTTTGACTTGGTACAAGCAAACTTTAATTGTAAAGTGATTCTTTTAACAAAGTAGAAATATTAATTTTGACAGCCGGATGGTATGACCATTGAAATATATTTATTCAACAGTGTTGGTCCGTTTAGAACTGTTTCCGTGACTCCATGACGGCAACACCTGTTTTAAATTTCATCTTTTTTAAGATTTGATCTTTAGTGAAAACCATGTGAGAGTGTGAATTCCTACACCTATATATTCTCCAAATAATTGTTAAGCATATAAAATATTTTAACAACCAATCAGTTTATATATATTTATTTTTTTATTGGTGTTTATAAAGAGATGTTATTCTGTGGAATGCTCCATTATCTTACCCCGCATATCCACCTACGCTCGCAAACCTACAACGGCTCGAATTGAGACATGCTTTTTAAACACAACTGCTATGCAGTGTTTTTTTGAACGTCAAGAGAACATTATTATTGTTAGTCTGTAACACAAACACGACTTATATTACAAACCTGGCTCATTAGCGTCGAGGAATGCCCTGCGCTCTGTTTTGTGTTTGCCAAAAAACAACAACGTCTGGATCGCCTTCTATGGTTCGCCAACTCCACATGATCAGAGCGCGGAAACGTATTCACTAAAAAGCATGGAGCGCTACTGGTCTGTGATATGATGGATATGCGACGTTATATGAAAAACCACCACTAGTTATAATGCATTCATTATGAACCATCTAAGTAATGACTTATTTGTAGACAAGGAGGTCACACAGAATTGGCTGATCGAATCATTGAACTTGTTTATGAAGTAACGGACCGATTGGCGTATTACCTTTGCAATAAAAAGCCTGACCACAAATCTGGAAAGCATTACATTTCACTAGAAAAGTCAGACGGCCACGAGATGACGGAAGTTGCAAAGGCTGCAAGGGGAAAGTTACAGCTGGTAAGTGTTAGACAGTATTTATGTTTATCTTGGAAATAACTAAATCAGATTTATTTTTGCTTTCATGACAATTTTTTTGTGAGCGTATGCTAAGATGCAGGCAGCACAGATTTTGTGTTAGGCGAAGAAGCACAGACCTTCGAACACTCTAACGCAGGCATGTGCGGTCTGTTAAAGTGCTGACACAGATTCCTACGTGGCGTGCATGTTTGGACGTGTTCTTTTGATTTGGCTGCAAAAAAAACAAATTAATTAAATTAGTTTGAACTGAACTTTGTTTAAACGATACTCTTGTAGACCAGTGTTCTTCAACCTATGGTCCGCGAGACTTTATTACCGGTCCGCGAAGACTTTTATGATTCGAAAAAATTTCGACTTGATTATCTCCTCGATGTTGATACAATATGTCTGCTTTGCCGATTCTGTGCCATCCTGTGCTGCATCTCAACATACGCCTAGCCTTAGACTTCTTGTGTTCAAAAAAATTGAATAATGCAAATATCATGTTTGTTTTCAGTTGCCTAATCATCTTTTTGAAGAATTAGTGATGGACATCTACGATGAGATTGATCGCAGAGAATGTGAAGCAGGTATGTCAGATAGTGTACAGAAGAATTTCATCAATCTGATCCTGCACTGTCGAGTTGTTTTTAGCAGTAAATATGTAATTTTGGTTGATAATAGCACACCTAATTAAAAAATGCTTTTTTTCATCAGTTTTCCATACATTCTAGTTTTATATACATAGTGCCAGCTTAGTAAGAATCGCTGCAAAATAAAACCTCGACATGATGGAAAAAATTCTGGTTCGATGTGAAAAATGTGTGTTTAAATAATGTTGTTCATGATAGAATCTAAAAGTTACCTCTCTTAAATAATATTCTACCCACAATTGGTATGAGATCGCACAGCCATGGGAGTTTCGACAGATTGATACATCAAATTATGGGGCTGGTGGAGCCGAGCTCCAATTTCCCTTTCATCTGGTGTATTTTGATGTTTATTTTCCCGCGTAGCGTCCTGGATTTACCTGGGCGTAGGCGGGTGCGTGATCTTTGGTTTTTGTTTTGTTTTTGTGGTGGTATTAGTTCTCATTCGTAGGCATTACATGTGACACTAGTGGTTGATTCAGTAACCTCGAGCTGCAATTAATTGGGGTTATGCTTATCTGATCAGTTAATATATATTTTTTATTTTGATCTGTTTTTTTTTGTTATTTATCCTCGAGAGGAGGTCAAACCAACAGTGTCTGCGGCAGTCGTTCAGGTTTTGGAGATCGGGGTTTTAGCAGATGTTGATAACCAAACATGTGAATGTGGGGGATCGGGGGGGGGCTAAGGAGTTTTCAGTAGGAGGACTCTCCGCGGTCGCGCTATGTTTGTGTGAGGGTAATCAATGTAGTCGTTAAGTAAATTTTTGATAGATTGGTTAGGGTGATCCGCCATGTCACTATAGAACTTCTTCGAAAGTTTTATGACGTGACCAAGGATCAGGTCTAGGTTTATGTCTTTGTGTAACGTGGAACTTCGCACGAACCATGATGCTCCCGTGACCATGCGAAGTGCTTTGTTTTGTATTGTCTGTAGTGTCCGTATACGATTCATGCCTGCGTGTGCCCATACTTGGCACGCGTAGGTCATGATCGGTCTTGTAATCGTGGTGTACAATAGTAACTTGCTTTTTACGGCAAGTTTACTCTTGTGGCCACAGGTGCTTGGTCATGATTTTTATGTGCTAAGCCATGTATTTGAATTTAATTTATATACTTGCCTAACCGCATCCTCATTATCCTGACCTTTAAATATGAAAAAATAGAAGTCATATATAATTCTATAATGCTTTTAAATACCATCATTTTTTTCTTATTATTAAACCGTATGAATGAATTTTCAGTGTGGAACATGAGTGCCATCGGATCGGAAAGAGATGGAGTAGCTTTTCTCCCTGTGAATCCAATACTGAGTGCTCCCAGAAATCAGGGGAGACAAAAATTAGCTCGCCTCTCTCCAAAAGAGATGGCGGCGCTTTTACGAGATGTATTAATAGATGCTACCCGAAGACAACATATCGCAACACTTAAACCGCAATGTGAGATTCATTTGCCCTTTTCATAGAAATCTTAGCTGGTGGTAATCATCCAACCGTTATTCGAAGCTATTACAAGTTTTATTTTTAGTGGTCTGAATGATGGAGTAAATGATTAATGCATGATATCTAACCCCTTTTATTACTAAAAATTTGAGGACTTCGTGTGGTAGAAAATTTTTGTCATTGAACGAGGTGAGCTTTATGCACCAAACTTTGAATAATCGATTGCCCCCAATTGATTAAATATATTTAATAAACCTACTTTCATTGAAAATAACTACTCAAAGGCTGAACAATAAACACAATATTATTTTTCTTGCTCGGTGCGTTTCTAGTAATTTTTGTTAATTTTGATTCTTATTTCCAGCAATCGCCTCTTTAATATCAAACAGAGACTCTTTCAAATACAATAATTCAAAACAGTTCTCTCAGTTATCAGATGATGAGCCTTTATATGACTCGGTCGCTTCCGACGATGATTATGCAGCCCTCGTGCCTATTCTACCCAATGTAAATTGATTTTTTTTATTATAACCATCAATATTATTCTTCAACTCATTACTGCAAATATCCAAGACTCGCTTCAAATAAGATATGTCAATTTTTTTAAACTTTAATGAGATATGAAATTATTTTTAGGCAATATAAGAATTGTCTTTAATAAATTTTTATCACAATCCAAGCCTGTCAATTAATGCATTATTTATTTTGCGTGTTTATTGTGATAATATAGTTTTCAATTTTATTTTCTTACTGAAAACTATTTTAGCCGTATATTTAATAACAATTTATTTTTAATTTGGAAGACTTCTTGTATGTAAAATTTAACTTTTACTTACAAACCATAATTATTCAATTTGTCTCGGTTCTGCTATATGTAGTAACACTCTTTTTTATTTATAATTTTTTTTAATAATTATTATAAAATATCTAATCATTTATGTCTCGCTAGGATTCAAAGGGGGCGCACAACTCACCAAAATGTGGAGAAACGGTTTCTAAAACATACGATGCCTCGTTTCCTATCGAGCAATCGTCAGTTACAGCTCACACGCAATCACCTAATATGAGTGAGACACATTTAGAGAGCCAAGTGAATAAACTTAAAATGAGAGAGATTGAGTTATTACAAGAAAAAATAAATTCCAAAGACGATGTCATTTTAGAACTTCAATCTGAATTGAAATCCTTACAAAAGACTATAGAAAATTTGACCAATGAAAATGTTGCGTTGCGGAGTTTTGTCGAAAAGGGCAACAATGTGCCTTTGGGCAGTTCACCTCCCACTAGAGACGTTACCGTCCCTTTAAATCCGGTGATTTTGAATAACGCACCCGTTACCATCAAACAAGCTGATTCAAATGAATTCAGAAATTTAATATCAAACAACCAGAGACCGACTAGCATGTATGAAACGAGAGAGGGTCCTAAAACAAATTGGAGAATTACAAAGCATCAGGTAAACAGGTCATTATTATCAATAACTTCTGCAAGAATTTTTTTAACAAGTTTCGGATAGAGCTCTTTTGTAATACAATTTATACAATCATACTAATGCCTAATTTTATAAAAGAGATAAAAAAGAGGAAACCAATTTTAAAAGTTTTACACCGCTCTTTGTTTTAGATTTTTTCTAAAATTAGCCAGAGCATAGGTAAGAAATCCCTATTGTTGTACTACAATGTATCTCACATACAATACATCTCGCACTGTACAATCAAGTAGTTACTACTTGATTGTAAGATTGAGATGCAATCTCAAAAGATGCAAAAATGTGTTTATTTATCTATATTTTCTACAATGGTGGATTTAAATTTTTGCTATCAAAAAATATTCTACAGTATCTAACGAGGGAATTCATTTTATGAATAGAATTTTTCAAAAAACATGTCTATTTTGGAAAATATTATAATTTTAATACTTCAAAAAATTCCATGACTGATTTTTCAACAGTACCCTAATTTAATTGCTACAGTGTACCTATAAAAATTATTCCTCATTATATCAGTGAATTAAACATATTTTGTAAAAAAAATTTCAGCTCACAACTATTGGCGGTTTAGATACATCATCGACTCCAAATTCAGGTATCACTCTCACAGTCCCAGAAGAAAGTGTGTCGAGCTTAACCCCAACAGCTAAAGATGTCAATAAACATACAGAAGTTATAACGAAGGGAATTCAAGAATTGTGGGGAGCCATGCAAGACCCGGTTGCATTTGGCCATTTGTTTGTGATTAAGGCTGATAAAATTCAGCAGTCGGTGATAAAACTAATCTCCATATTTCCAGATGTGAGTTGAAATTGTGATTATTCATCAATTTACAATATGAAGAGAATAATATCCCGGGTTCAACTGGGATATGAATGAGTTTTATAGTGACAGAGAGATGAAATATTTATCCTCCTATTTCATGTGAAGAAGATGGCTCAGGCATATATCATCACTCATTTCAACACTTAGCCGTAGTGTCATGTGATAGTCGATCTCTGTGGTCTAGTTGGTAAGAGCTTCTTATACCGACCAGATGGGTTTGAGCTCGATTTCCAGGAAGGTCCATGTCAAATTTAGGTTTATTTCAATTTTAATTTGATATCCAAGAAATGGGTGTTTGTGGTGTCAATTCTCCTCGAGTGTCTCACAAAGAAATCTCATTCAGTTAATCTCGTATGATCTTTCAACTTGAGAATATTTAACACATTGGTATTTTTACCAAATTTCACTATGTGGTGGCATATAATTTGTATTATTTATGTACTTCAGTCAAAATTTTATATTTTCTGGCCTTCGTTATCAACAGAAATTATGAATACACGCAATCTAAATTACACATTTACTAATTGATGGTGTTTACCATTGGCGATTTTACCCATCATTATTGTGCAAAAAATTAAATTCATGTTTATGCTTTCGAGGCATGTATTTTCTTGTGTGAATGATTGCACTGATAAAAGTATTACTCGTACGTATTGATGAGATTTCCATTTCGTCGTTGTGTTATTGTCTTATCACGCGTGATTGCCCAAAATGTCGCACACTTTTTTCGAGCGTATCTGCGTGAATACCTGGCAAGTGCTTAACATTTTTTTTACTTTATAGAAGTATCCTGATGACGATGTGTGTCTAGTTTTGAGTCAACTCTCTGCAGCCTGTGAAAATGTATCCAAGGTTTGTTCACAGTGGGGTGCTATTAACGAAGCAACTGAAGTTGATGGATTCATGCTAAACATCCGTACTGCCGCATATGAACTGGCAAAAGCGACGAAATTACTTGTGACAAATTTTCAATTGGATGAAGAAAGCTCTTAATATATCAGTGATCGTAGTGGCTATGATTTTATTTGCTGTCGCTGAATAAATTGATCGTTTAAGATTTCGACCTGATGCGCTTGGTGGAATTTCAATATAAAATTTGAATCATTCAAATTTTGTACATTTTCGGCATCTTCAGGCGTTCAAGTACCCGGATGAACTATAACTTATGAAAACCCAGGTCATTAGTGACAAAACTTGTGTGAATGTACAAAATTTGAATGATTCAAATTAAAAATTGAACATTGATGTATATTTTTTTATATGAGAAATACTGTTTATATCAATAGAATTTTTATTGTAGTTCATATATTTTACATATAATATTCAAAAGCCTATAAGCCTGAATTATTATAATAAAGCTTTAGATAAAATTGTGTCAAAAGATTTCGTTACATACAAAATATATCAATTCTATATAAACATTTATTATTCCGTTGTGGTTTTTTAAGGTCTATTTATAAATATCTTTATAATACGTAGTGAACTATCAATGCCCCCCTGGCAAGAGAGGTATTTAAGAGACTGAATTTCATATGGTATTTTAATTCATCCAGCTTATTGCAGTCATAGAATTAGATAGGGTATTTTTGATTTTTTCAAATTGAAATATGTTTAGAAGATACCGAAAAATATCAGATTTTACAGGTTACCATAGAGCAGTGGTTCTCATGTGCGGCCACCAGAGGATTTTGCTACGACCATCAACAGTTTCATAGTAA
Organism: Himalopsyche anomala; assembly: GCA_031772345.1. Taxonomy (NCBI): domain Eukaryota; kingdom Metazoa; phylum Arthropoda; class Insecta; order Trichoptera; family Rhyacophilidae; genus Himalopsyche; species Himalopsyche anomala. The sequence continues at coordinate 19,916,135 of CM062826.1, read as the reverse complement.
ATGCATGTTTCATAGTAAAAGTATGTTATCACATTTGGTGCGGCCACGAGACATTTCCATAGGAGCGCTGATGTTTATAATGCGGCCACAGTGAAATTTCACGTGAGAACCACTGCCTTAGAGTGAGTACTAAAAAATTGTTGAATTTAATGGAACTTGATTCATTCTAATGATTTTTACACAGTATACTTCAAGCATACTTACTTATTTGTAAATCAAGCTGATGCTCTAAATATAATATAATTTCACCTTAAAAATGGAAAAACAAACAGAAAAACTCATGCTTGTAGATTTCACTTGTTTGTGATTGATAAAAAAAATCTATTTTTATTTCTGTGCACAACTGTATCAGTTGTATCATTTTTGAATGTGTGCTTGTCAATTAACTTCCACACAAGACATCATTTAAATAACTTGTCGAGAAATGCGTGTAATTTCTTACAAAACACATGTATTATTAATATTTTTCTTCCTAACTAGATTCATTTTAGAAATAAAAATTGAGTTGCTATATTTTACAATTCAAAAGAAACACATATGTATCTAAAAGATGACTTTCAACATATCTCATTTTACCCGAAGGCGATTTCTTAAAAAAAGAAAAAAAAACAAGCTTAATTATGATATCATTACATCTTGGTAAAATGTCTCATTAAGTTTTTTCATTTACATAAATCATTAATGTATTACGTTATTTAATAAGAAAGTCATTTTTTTTCTAAATCTATCAATATTACTACCGCATAGCTGTATATTTTATGAAAGTATTTATTCGGGTAATAACATACCTAACCATGCAATAATGTTTAAAAAGGCTTTTAATATTTAGCTTCTAGTAAATTATATCGCTAAGAATGTTATCTGTTTACGAAATTGTTATCAGTAAAATAATGTAACAATTATATAAATGTACCACCTTTATATTATACAATACTATGATAGGTGCTAATGCTTTGATGATAAACTTATTCATAGTTGGCTGCCTTTTTAGTTTTCTTCTAAAATCAGTAAAAGAATTTTGTACAATCTTTTCACGAGAGAATTGTTGTATAATTTATGGATGAAGTTGTGTTATTTTGTATTTACGACTTTCGTGGACAAAAAAAAATTGATTGAATGGCATAAATATTATTTACTTGAGAAATATTGATGTTTAAGAAATATATAAAGAAATGTTGAATGAATATTTTACGGGTTTGCCTTACTAAATGACACCAAAAAGTTGTTATTGTTATTGACAGTACATCAAAATTTAAGCACTATTCAAAGTGCCACCGCTAAGTTGTAATTATTTTTCATTGAAAATAAGCATTTTTTCTTCATTTTATAAAATTCACTCGTTATTGATGTCAAATAAGTTAGGAATCTTGCAATCCACAAAAATGGCATAAGTATGATAATTTTAAAACAAACAGTCTGTTGTGCTGAGAATTACATTTTTAAATTAACTTTGAACCGATAATGTTGACAAACATAAAATAAATCCTCTTGCACGAATGAATAAAAAAAACCAAATACATAGAATTGATAATTTATGTTTGTTTCCAAAATGACAAAAGGAAATGAATAAAAATGTGCCAAATTTTTTCTTGCCGAATAATACTTTCAGCTGACTGACTACGGATATATATATATTTTTAATGTTGCCTTTTTATGTATCAGAGAAGTCTCTTGAAGGTGCTCGACATGAATTTTGTTAAACATATTCTCATATATTTGTATCAATTTCTTCAAATTGATAAAAAAACTATTGGATTATTTTTACATGTAATTTTTCTGATGTGAAGGTCACAATATTTAAAGGCTTCCAGTTGTTGAGATCAGTATTATTTTACATTAAAATATAAATACTTACTGAATATCAGGCAGTATTATTTGTAATATTATCAATTACCGTTTATAAGTGTAGTTTTTATGAAATACTAAGTGATGTTTCAAAAGTGTATATTTTTTTTTTACGGTGTGAATCTGGTGCTCCGTTTATTGATTATAGGTTTGCGCTTGACACGTTTATAATTATTAATATGATAGAAATTATCTAGTGTTGGAATAAAAAAAAAAAGCATGCCAGTATACCTGATACAATATTTAACAGTTATTTTGTAATATCTATATATTATATTATACAATTTATCCGACATAGCCTTAATGTAATCGATTACTAATGTACTTGAAATTTATAAATCATTGTCGGTACTAATTATGTAAAAATAAAATATTTAATGACAATTACTTATGTTTTTCTCTCAAGTGTGAATCGCAATTTTGTAATGTGACTCTTAGGTAGCTCCACTTACTCGCTTAACCTTTTAGCTGCTGTAGAAAAAGTACATAATTACCTACCACACTGGCTATAATTTGCAATTATTAATTTAATTACTTATTGACGAGTAACTCGTAACTGGCTTGTTGAGCGTGAAAAAATTTTCAGTGAAATAATAAATTACAACAACTTTAACATCATATAAAATTCAATAAAGTATTTTTTTATTCCCAATTTGCTTTATTTTTTTATCTTCTTGACTCCAACTTAGTTTCCTAGTTTTCAATAACACTTTGAATTTTTGTCTAACAACAAAGTCTATGAAAAATGATGTATTTACAGTAGGCTCCTACTGAGCCAGTTAAAGATATCGCGAACATTCTGACTAATTGAGAAACAGTATTAAAGAAATTTCACTTTTTGGTTCATTTAAAATGTCTTCAAAGTCACTATACCTGATCAAGAATGCTCATGTGATCTAGCTAAATTATTTACATGCAAAACGTAGACATCAATGTAGTGCATACTTATAATGGAGCATATCTCAACATGAGTTCTTTAATGAACACTTGTTACTCAATCACACAACTTTTCTTGCAACAGTAAGGATAGAAAGATAGGGCTACGACAGGTCTATCCGTAAGCTAATTGCATTATGTTTATAGAGAATTTACTCATCACAGACATCCATGCCATCAAAAATTAATTGATTGAATAATCAATTTTTGAAACTGTCCATACTAGGATCTGAACCGGTGAGCACCGCAACCGTTGGCGGATCCAGAAATTGTCCAAGGAGGGGGCCATTCAATTCGAAAATAAACATCATAAAAAGATAATACATTAAAAATAGATGATTTAAAAATAATATATCTATATAAAAGTAGTTAATACATAATTAAGTATGTATTCTATAAAACATCGTAAACTAAACAATTAAAGATCCCATTTCACAATAAAGTTTCAATGATGTAGAAAAATGAAGAAAAAAAATCTCCTCAGGGGGGGGCCATGGCCCCCATGCCCCCCCCCCCTTGGATCCGCCAATGACCGCAACTGAAGACAGGGGAATTATTATTTTCTAGACTATTTTATCCCACAATGTATGTACCTTGATTGTTTGAAAAATTACACAACAGTTAAAGTGATGTAACAGTATATTATACAAGTCCACATTGAAGTTGTCACAGTGCCGAGTAGTTTTTAACAGCAATATTGAATTAAGCTTTGAAGATCCGCTCTAGTAGCAGTAGAATAGAAGATGAAGAAAACAAATGCTACTGAATGATTAGTGCTGTAACGACTATGACATTTCTATTATATCATTATTGCACCTTCAACATCAGCTATGTGCATATTTTGTGCGAACTAAAAATTAATATTTCACTGCACCGTTCCTCAGAACCGTATATATGTATGTCAACTAAATGAGAAGAGATGCATTTTAAAAGAAACGACAATGTGGTATTTATGTGTGTGTGCAAAAAAGGTCCAATTTTAATCGGCTATGTGGATACAAAATAATTAAAAACAAAATATCATTTTTAAATCTTCTATACCAAAAAATTAATAACGATTATGATAAAACGTATTTTAGAATTGCTTTAAAAAAATATGTCGATGTTATAGGGCAGTGCTACCCAACCTTTTTCATTCCACGGCCCCCTAAATCTGAAAAAAAATAATCCGCAGCCCTTCTCAATACAAAACACGTTCTGCGGCGGCTCCAGGAGAAATTCCGCGGCCCCCAATCTAGGAAGCACTGTTATAGGGGACGGTTTTGTCAATTGCACTGTTTTTTGTCTCTCATGTAATGTTTTGAAAAAGACACATCGATGATTTCGAAGGCGCAACAACGATACGGTAAAGTGTGAAGTAAAGACAATGATTCTTTAATACAGTTTTTTTTATTTATAAACCTTATCAATATAAATGGATGGTATGGTGTAAGTACATACAAATTTATAAATACATATTTTTATTGAATTATATCAATATTCAATACAACGGAGAATGAAAATTATAAACAGATTAATTTTCATCATTTCTTTATATCATAACCTATTGAAACTTATTTTATTTGTATATATATTATATTTATTTAATACTTTTATTAAGCTCATTGGTTAATTACTTTTAATCCCTGTCTCAAAATAACAAAAGCTAGTTGCCCAAGTAGGTAATTTCTGTTCATCAAAAAGAATGAATGTTAGGAGTGCCATAAAAAAATAATGTTGAACTCGGGAGAATCTTTGTATGATCATTCGTATCTTTTATATTTACCTCCTTAGTAATTAAGTGATGAAGAAATAAGTAAATGAAAACTACAAAATTAAAAATAACTGTCGAAAACTGGAAATTGATTGGCAAAAACTCCTATTATGCTATGGTTAGGAGAATGATGTCACAAAGTTTCATAATTCACATTTAAATAAGTAAAAAACCTTTTCGAAACAAAATTTAAGATGATGCCCTTAAATAATTAATTTTTTCATTGTTAAATTTAACCTAGAACACTGGCTTTAATTTGCAATTATTAATTTAATTAGTTATTGACGAGATTACTCGTCTCAGGCGTGTTGAGCGAGAAAAAATTTTTTTTGGCGAAAGTTTTACCTATTATAATAGGTGCTTTAAAATAAGCAAGTCCCCCAATAAGCTGTTTTCATAACTAACAGTATAAAAAAATTTTAGATGTATTTTGATATTAAATTATGTACCTGACAAATGGAATAATACGTTTTGAGTCAATTAAAATTATTTTTGGAAACTGTTGCATCTATTTAAAAGAATCTATTGGTGACATACACACGGTCAGTTCTGTTGTTGATTAATTATGAAAATACCTTTAAAATTGAATAAAAATATGGCAAATTAGGTAACCACTTGCGTTGCGTTATGTGTAAAATTATATTTTTTTATTGCCTGTATATAATGTGTTAATTAAGCGTGTCATTTAAAAAAACAATTGTTTTGTAGAATTTTGCGACTCCAACAATGGCCATCAATTTATGAAAATACGCACAAGGCCGCACATTTAATATTATTTGGATGATGAAAATTTCAGAAGCACAATTTTATTGAAAGACAATATTCAATATATATTATAACAGCATAAATTATGAATCACTTTATAATCATTATAGACTGAGGCATACTTATTTCTGATTATCAAATCAATCACAAAAAGTGTCATATAAATTTGTTAATCTATTTTCATAAAATATCAGTCTTCTTATTACGAACTAATAAATAATTAATTACATGAAGGCAATTCAATATAATGAATTTATTTTCACCCTTGCAAATCATTGACTAATAATATAAATATTTTTGGATGACTTCTTAATGGTTAGTTACAATAAAAATATACAAATACTACTTTATGCTGCTATTGGTAGTGTATTCGTGACTATTATGTAAGCCAGTAAACTTTTTGATGGATTCAATCCACCTATAAATATTTTAATACTTATCAAATAATTTTAATGGATAACGAAGATTTTATCAATATTATTACAAAATTTACATCTGGATTACAGTAAAATTTTTAGTCAACTGATTATGAAGTTTCAAAGGTTCCTGTTAGTTGCAGGTGTCTCCACCCACTTGTTAAACCACTAAAAGAAGGTTATATATTAATTATTATACCATTTAAAGATCTGATCCCAATCAAATGTCAATGAACAATGTAATAAAAAACATATTACATTTATTAAGCATTGATAATAAAAATATAGTAAGAAAAGAAAACCTGATTTTCTCTTGTCGTTACATAAGAAGATTGCCTGACAGTTCTTTCACTTATTTTGTTAACAGTAGTTACTGCAAATTGGTTGCATATAATTTTCGCACTAATTGTATGTTATAAATATGTATATATATATATATTTTTCTTCTGGTCCTAATGTGGAGCATATAGTTTTTCATGATGGAAGTTTTTTTCTATAAGAATTGCTATTCAGTTACTCAAACCTCTATTTTTTAACTACGCCACATTTTTAGGATCTGTTGGATAGTATATAATTAAAAACATGACAGATATCCATGTCTTCAAACAGATATCCATAAATCTAATAAAAAATGAATTTATGAAACTATCCGTAATTGGATTTAAACCATAGCCAAAGCCAACAACGTTGACCAATCAACCACTTTTACAATGTGTAATAGTAAACCATTAATTTTTGTGCAAGGAGTTCACAATTACCATTTTTTTACAAAAATGGTAACTTAAATATGGAGAACAGTTCAAATACATATGTTATATTGTGAAATCTATATTGATGGCTTAGTTCCATAGTGCTACAACTACAAATTGGTAGTTTTGAGATATGGCTAAGCAATGTTTGAACACATCTTAACTGAGTTGTAAAAAAGTGATTATTATTTGTCCCATCTTTTTAGTAATTCATCTCAATTCTATTAAAATTTATTGCAATGTTGGCATAACTGTAAAACGATATTTCGAGTTTTATTTATATGAAAATGAGAGAAGATTGTTTATATCTCTTAATCTTCTTATGCAAACATCTGCATACCAAGAGAAAACTCGCATTTTTTCCTAATTTTACTTTTGAGCAGTGCTTTTTTTTGAAAAAAAAGGTGCCGGAACGCACTTTTTTCGAGTATTTTCTAAGAAGGTATATTATTTATTATATATTCGAATATCATTTTTATAGAATTAATGACGGCTTTTCATATAATGCATAGAAAATAAAACAAAATATACATATTTTAAAATAGAAAAAATAAAATTAAACATTTATTAAAATTTCGAGAAAAAAGGTGCTGGAACGCCGTTCCGCCGCGTTACAGGGTAAAAAAAGCCCTGCTTTTGTGTATCTATAGGAGAGAGCTATTTGAATTTATTGAGTCATATAACTCGAAGCATCAAATTTTTAAAATATTATTCTATGAAACTAGTCACCAATCTTTTCGAGAAACGGGCCGGATAGTTTTTCCAAAAATGTTAAGGGCCGGATGAAAATTAGTTTTGGTGGAATCTTATTAGAATTTTCGAAAAGTTAATATTTCGTTTTATGTAAAATATTTATATAAATCAAGGGCCGGATTAAAATCTTTGGAGAGCCCGCGAGCTGTAGTTTGGTGATCGCTGAACTAGAACATCGAATTATTACCTTCTATCTTTTATTACCATAGCTTAGTTACCATAGATTGCCAACATTTTTATTTTCCTGGTAGGTAACTAACTATATATCCTACTGTAGGCTGCAATCAGAATGTGACTAGTATTTTTGATATTATGTATAAATGAATTTCATCAGATCCACAAACTCGATTTTTAAGATATAGTTATTAATTTCTTGTTAAAAGGTTGCACAATTTTTATATTTTTTTACACCTAATCCTAATTATTTTTCAATAATAACCTCACAGGTAAAAATAGTAGGGCAGGTACTTAAATCATGAACATTTCCATATACAAATTGCTTGGTTGCCACCAAAATAAAGATATAATATATTTTTTACTTCATATGATACCTCAAATCCGTATCCTTCACCAACCACAACATGAAAACTGGGTCCAAACTTTTTATCCATGGTTTCCTTAATCATTTTGGCAGCATGTTCATTATTACTGGCAAATTTTTCACAAGCTGTCACACTCAATTCTGTCGCTTCAAGTCTCATTTCTTCCGGCATATCGGAGTGCTGAAATTTTTATTCATCAATAAAAAATATGGAGTAGATATCTTTTTATTTAAAATTGGACGCATTCACTTCCAATCCTCATAATAAATAGTCAAGAAACGGAGAGCCCGCTTTGCACGCTTCATAAATAATAGTTTCAGTAGGTTAATATATCAAGAAAAAAAATATTGAGAATTTTTTCAATTTTAGTTTGAATCAAAGTAATAAGTGCATTAAAAAAAAAAATGACATTTTTAAAAAAAAAGCTGTGCCGGTTCTTACTTTTTGTCATGCTTTTTACTATTTTTTTTTTCCAATCCATGTCCTTTCCAAATGTGGAGCATATGGCTTCCTAATGGAGGTTTCTAAACAGATTTTTTTTACGAGAACTGCTTGAAAGTCAGTAGCTCAACCGTCTTTTTTTAAAAGAGTAAGAATAGAAAAATTGTGCAGTTCGAATTTTTTTCTGTTATTATTTCGCGAAATAATGATTAAAAAAAATGTTTTCAATCGTCTTTTTTTTCTTCCTAAAAAATCAAAAGTTTTCGATGCAAAATAAATATATTTTTTTGCGAATATTGATTAGAAACATTAAAATGCCTAGAAAAAAGGTGCTGTAACGTCGTTCCACCATGTTACATGGGAAAAAACTGTTTAAATCTATTAAAAAATCTAATTATCAATAATGGGGCTGAAAACCTTTCGTAAGCATGAATTCAAAATATACAATGATAACTATAATAATTGCTATATTATGTAATTATTTTTAATGTGTGAACTTCCTTAATTATTTTTTCTGCTTCTTTGTAGAGGTTTTTTTTAAAAATATTTTGAGTAATTTAAAATAATAATCTGACTTGATCGACCGGAAATGGTGTTAATGGTATATTAGAAGTCATAATAAGAAGGCACCCACATAAATGGGCAATTTAAAAAATAAACTAAAAAACACTACGAAAATTGTGTGCCGTAAAGACGATCATAATAATAAAATATAATATATGATTTAAATACAGCAACCATTTGTCAATTTTGAATTTTTATTATACTTATCCAGTTTTAGTAGTTGGGCGAACTATAAAAGGCGTGCTGTGACATGAAGGGAATAACCATTGATGATTCATAATTTTATTTATTCGGGATAAAGACAAACGACACTTCGGTCGGTTAATGCAATTTTTCATAGTTCTGAATTCATCATTTACTATGAATATTCATAATAATAAAAAAATATTCCGCAATTACTTTGTGCTATTTTTTAAAAAATACGTATAAATCTAGTAGGTGTGTTTTATTTTCGTAAATTCCTAGTATAACTGTGTATTTTTAAAGATATTATCAAAATATATTATAATGAACTATATAAGCCCTATAACTCTTACACTTTAATTTATTATGAATTATAGTAGGTATTTAAAATAATTAATAAACTATAAGATATTCGTTTAATCATTATTATTAGTAGGTACTGAAGTGAATTTTATGTATCTTTCACAACACTTCTATATTTATCCCATATTTTTTAAATATAATTTATTGTATTTCAAAACCATTATTTTTTACAAAAATAGTGGAAATACAATAATGTAAACATCTCAGAGATGTTCATCTACATATTAATTTAATTGAACCTACGTTACACGTTCACAGAACACAATAAATTGTATTATTTCTTACCCTGACAACCGGATAAGTGTGCACAATTTTCTCTTTATGGATGGGTTCACCTTCAGCCATTATTATTAGAAAAATAATAGAAATCTTTGCTCGTCAACGAAAGACGCCGACATACATTTCATTCGAAAATAGATTCCCAACTGCCCCCCTCTGTTTATTCATCGCGACGAATACCTACTGTCACATCGTGCCGCGGAACGGCGGAACGGATTTGATTGATTTTTTGCCCATTGTTTGTAGAAGCCCACATTGCTTTGTATACATTTATTCTGTGTACCTCTCCTTGGCCTTCATTTATTGGAGGGGAGAGAAAGACTAATAGGTTTTACGAAGGCTTCTAACTAATACTTTATAGCGTCATAAATTATGAGATCACAAGATAATATTTTGTGTTTGCGTATAGTGACAATTCATCACATTTATTATATTTAAATAACTGATATCGTCAACTGATAAGAAATATAATTTAACAGTGCTATTTATACAAAAATGAAAAGTTATAAACAACAATTGGCATTGAAAAGAAAATACCAATTACATTAAAAGTGATTCTAAAATAGCACAAAATTAAAATGTTTAACACATCTAACATATAATTAAAAAGTCATCTCAGATTAATAAATTTAGAATGGGAATTGAAAGTAATTACAAACATAATTAAAATTTGGGAATTCTTTGACAAAGTGATACAATGAAAATAATGACATTAATAATGACAATAATATAGTGAATAGGCTTAATGATAGTTAAGAAAATTTCCCTAAATATCCCTTTCCGGAAATCCCTTTCCGTAAATTTTTTTAACTATCATTAAGCCTATTCACTATATTATTGTCATTATTAATGTCATTATTTTCATTGTATCACTTTGTCAAAGAATTCCCAAATTTTAATTATGTTTGTAATTACTTTCAATTCCCATTCTAAATTTATTAATCTGAGATGACTTTTTAATTATATGTTAGATGTGTTAAACATTTTAATTTTGTGCTATTTTAGAATCACTTTTAATGTAATTGGTATTTTCTTTTCAATGCCAATTGTTGTTTATAACTTTTCATTTTTGTATAAATAGCACTGTTAAATTATATTTCTTATCAGTTGACGATGCTCGTAATGAGCGAAACCGGTCCTGACATATTAAATAAAGTGGAATGAAGTACAAAGGATTATTGTGTTTTTATTAATATAATGCCTTTCCACCAAGTATTGACAGTGAACACCCTAAAAGTGATAAAGGTAGTGTAATTAAATGAATAGCGGGTGCGTGCGCCAGCAATACAAAGTACATACATAATACTATTAGACCATAACCCTCATTAATGATAAGTGTGGGAGGTAAAAAATTTACATATCCATCGATCAAAAAGTTTACCAAACATATATACATATATATTATACATCCATGCAGCAAATTAGGAAATTTTAAAAAAAAACCTAGCTCCTGGCACCAAACCAGTACTTTATTAGTTATAAGGGATGAGATGATTTTTAAATACAATACGATTACTTTACAACGCAGTTAAAAACGGTCAAACCATTCGACAAGTAAATTTTAGAGACTTCGCTATTGGTATCTGGAAAACGTGCAATGTGCTAGAGTTTAATGAATCTGAAAAAGAAAATGACTGAATCCCTTGAATCCTCTGAAAAAAATTTAACTTTTACTAATAGAAGAAAAATCAGAATTGGCTAATTTGTATATCTGCTACTCCAAAAATGCAGTAAAAATCCCCACAGTGCACATTATTCATTGATAAGTTGTTAGCTTCGTAAAAAAGAAAGAATATTGTATAATAGCATTTCCCAGCATTTCCCGCGATTTAGGCTCGATTATTCATTTCATATGACTTGAAAACCACGAAGAAATGATATTAGCGAGAAAATAGCACATAAGACAATATCACCAATTCACCTACCTGTCTATTCTGTAGTTTGTAATAATGTATTTATTTCTGATTTGATCGTCCGAAACTATTTTTGTCTCGGTTTCTTTCTTAATTGGCAATGTATAACTTTGATGCACAGTGGAACCTCGATTTTTCGATATCGCATCCATCGTTTTCCTCGGGGTTTTTTTTTACAGTGTAACGCAGTGGAACGGCGTTCCGCCGTCATTTTCCTTCACATTTTTAATATTTCAATCAATATTCGCAATGTTTTATTTTAATTTTAAGCGTAACATACAAAACAATGCCAGGTTCATATACTAACTCATACTCTGTGGCCAAAACTTGGGAGCTAATGCGTGATTTGGTGTGTTTTTTGTGATATCTAAAAAAGTTCCTCCAACACTTCCAATCTTAACATTAGCGAGGCAAAGCGAGAGTGATTAGTTTACCACTAGTTTTGTCCTAGCCATATTCTTCTATCCTCACTATCTTAGAAAAAAGAGAGGCTTAGTAACAAGCAGTTCTCGTAAAAAAACTGTTGAGATGCCTCCATTAGAAAGTCATTAGCTCTACACTGGGAATGGACATGGACTAGAAAAAAAATCTTTAGTAAAAAGCTTAACAAGATGTAAGTTTTGACACCTTTTTTATTTTTTAAAAAAGCACTGAGTCAACGTATAGAACGTCAAATGCATGACGAAATTTCATAAAAAATACAGAATGTATTTACATTTCAATGTTACTGCAATTTTCTCTATTTTCGAAAACAGGACATTTTGGCGTCCCGAAGCTGTCTTCGGGGACACCGAGACACGCCGCCTGAAAACGGGACGTCTGGCCACATAAGTCATTCGTGAATCGTGACCCTAAATGGCTTTTTATGAGGCTTAATTGTGAGAAACTTTTCTCAGTCCTAGAAACAGGAATTGTAAAAATTGCAATCGCTGAGTTGGGATATATCTTTTTGAAATCCTGTTCGTTAATAAATTTAAGGACTTCTTGTAGTAACGAATGTGGTTTATCCAATCTGAAGAATATTCTTAATTCTTCACACAGTTCAATGGCATCAATATCTGATGATTCACCAGTAATGAGCTTGATCTTTATTTTCTTACAATAATCCGTAAAGTAAGAGTAAATTTTAAATGTCATAGAAAAATTTAAATAAACATCCATGATCATTCAGCTCATCAAATCTTATTTCAATTACATTTATTTCCTTTTTCAATATTATCATTAAGTTTATCGCAGCATTCAGAATTAAATTGTTGTTCACCTTTCTTCACCTGCAATCAATTTATTTTGTAAATGGCGCGGGTATTTCCAATTCTTGCGATAATAGTCCAGCTGGAGTTTTCATTCGTTCAAATCCATTTTCTCTATACTTAAAAAATCAAACATGGCTTTTATTTATCTAAGAGCTATGATTCTATTAAAATCTTTGGGCTGTAATTGCATCCTCACTGGATTAACTGAGATCAATTTTTCATATAAAATTATGAGGCACCATATAAATTTATAAATTTATAAATTACTTTATTGTTAGTTTTCAAACTGTGTTCGTTTTTGCCAATTTTGATTTTCCTCTACAATATATAGTAATGCTTCATAAATGTCAGACAATTGGTATCGCCCAGGTCTAATTGCGTCAATCCTCGATTCTCGTAGTGTATCACATACAGGTTTCATGAAGTCAGTGAGGGTACAAATTTAATTAATTTGGTTTTTTGGTCTGATTTTATTAAAACTCTCTAAGGAAGCCGAGAAGAATTTATATTTTTTTTCAATCAGACCAAAAAAATAAACCACTTTTAAATAGTGTGAAATGTGAATTACAAGGTACAAGGCAAGAGAATTTCTATCCTTAATATGCTTTTGGAAACCATTGTGGTCTATATTTAAAAAACAAAACACT